>PVIR01002429.1:0-102875 GCA_004026965.1 Petromus typicus
TAGAAATGATTCAAACTTATCATTTTTTATGGCAGAGTAGTACTCCATTCTGTAGAAGAACCACAGCTTTTTTATCCAGTCTCCAGTGGATGGACATTTGGGTTGTTTCCAAGATGTAGCAATCACAAATTGAAGAGCCCCTTTTTAACATCGAGTTTGACCAACATTGGTAATTATTTAGTGTGCATTGATTGAGAAAATATATAATGCCAAATAGCTACTATAAACTACCATTGTAACATGAACAAGATCTAACATCATAGCTCCTAAACTCTTGAAAAACAATAATGAATGTTTGTGGACAAATTATTTCTGCTGTTTACATTATTATTACTGCACAAATGAATTTAGATCCCTTACACCAACTCTACAGCCATCAAAAATCCGTGACCCCAATCTGAAACTCCCTGACCTGGGGACCTTTGAAGTGTCTCTTCTGCAGGCTGTTCTATTTTCCCAGGTTTTACAGTGACCCTTGACATCTTTCTTTCCTTCAGTGCCGCCCACTGTCCAGGCCAGGCAGAGCATTGTGAATGCCACCGCCAACCTGGGCCAGTCTGTCACCCTGGTGTGTGATGCAGAAGGCTTCCCTGAGCCCACCATGAGCTGGACAAAGTAAGAAACTGGCTGGTGCCTTGTGTCATGGGCTAGAGAAGACATCATAGAGCCCTCTCCGTGTTGGCATTTTGGTGGTATGAGTATGGGCTTCTTGCAAGTTTCAACTCCATGTGAAGAGTGAATTCTTTTCTGCCAAGTTCCCTTGCCTTATGCATTGGATTGTTCTTTTATTTTCAGTCCTGAGGGGACAGGTCCAGAAGATGTGGCCTAGGGGACCCCAAACTTGTGAGTGCAGTTTACAGCTGTTGGACAGAGTCAGAGGAATGGGTAGAGAAATAAAAGGTACATGTAAAGTACAGCTTGGTGTCTTCCCATTTTGTGAAGACCTAAGTACCTCCCCTTGGCTCAGTCTGCATTTTGTGGAAACTAATTAAAACTGAACCTCTTAATTCTGGGATCCAAATCATACTCTTTTGTATTTCCACACCCTAAAGAGATGGGGAACCGATAGAAAATGAGGAAGATGATGAGAAGTACGTCTTCAGCGATGACAGTTCTGAGCTGACGATCCGGAAAGTGGATAAGAACGACGAGGCCGAGTATGTCTGCATTGCTGAGAACAAGGCCGGCGAGCAGGATGCATCGATTCACCTCAAGGTCTTCGGTAAGGGCCGCGGTAGTCCTCTTTCCCTACGCACTGAATCCATCAGACTATTCGCTCCACCTGAAATGCATCCCAAAGCACCCATTTCTTATGACTTCTACCACCTACACCCTAATCCAAGCCACCTCAAGCTCGCCTCGACAGTGAGAGTTCCCCAGCTCGTCTCTGCTTCCCTCTACCCTCAGTCCTCTTCAGCCCCTTCTCCTCCCAGTGGCCTGAATGCCCTCTCTGCCACTGCTTTTTCCAAATCCTGTTGCAGCCAGAATACAGTCCAGCCCTCCTGCCTCTATCACTACCTCATCTTCCCTTCACTTTGCTCCTCACTGGAAGCTTCTCACCCACACACGCTTCTTTGGGTTCCTTGGACACCGAGGTTCTTCCCTGTCTCGGAGATGTTGCACTTAATGTTCTTGTGCTTGGACTGTCACTCCCTGAGGTCAGCTGTGAGCTACCTTCTTGTGCTTACTCGGACATCAATGCAAGCTTTCCTGTACGTGTCCTGCCTTTCCTGCCCTGGCTGACAGAGCTACCCATCCTCATTCTTACTCACACTTACCTCTGGGAATCTCTGTCTTCTTCTTGCATTTACCAGTAGCAGAACCAATTCATGAATATACTTGTTAGGGGAATTGTTTATTTCCACTGACATAAAAACTCTAGGATGTCGAGATGCTGGCTTGCTCATGCCTCGCTTTCTTCCCGGCACTGTAAATAACACTAGACTCGTAGCAGGCTAGACTCGTAGCAGGCCCTGGGCAAATATCCATGACCAACAGACTGGCTGTCTCACCTTTTGTGCTTCCTTCGCTGGCCTGTGTGAAACTGTCCCAGCTAGTCAGGAAGACAGTCCCTGCGTCATTCCTCACCATGTCATCATAACTTCTGCAAACCAGACCTCCATTCATTTCAGAACACAAGGGCATTTCAACCTGACCTTGCAAAAAATTTGTTGCAGAGAATGTTGACCCTGTGGCTCTTAACTCGGAGGCTCACTGGATAGTGCTGCTTGAGTATAGGTGTCTGGAGCAGCTCTGAGCACATCTTGCCCAGAATGTCAGAATGTGCACTTGGGAACCCTCCAGCAGACCCACTTTTTGAGCCTAATCGGGGCTGGGTATAAACATGCAGTTGAAAATCCAATGTGTGTATGTGGACAGCCCTGATAATCACAGATGCATCTTATTTATTTCTTGATAGCAGTGGGATTCTGAAACAGGTTTGGTTTGACACAACAGGGTGTACTTGAGAATAACTTCATGAGAAACATCCTTGGTAGACTTCACACTAATCGTCTCTAACCACTCTGATTAAGTTCTTCCGTGTTATGGAAAAGGACAGATTAATTCATTAATTCTTTTCCTCCATTTAACAAATATTTTGTCAAGTGTCAGTGCTACAGGCCAGAGGGGCTACAGAGAGGAATAAAAATTTGAATGTGTCTTTTTTTGGGGGGAGGTTGTTAGTACACATTTTTGATGAGTACATTTACTGTGGAGAGTTGATACATATACATATCACATCTTAATCCTTTTTACGTCTTCTTCCTCTCCCTGCCTCCTACTCTCTCCCATCCCTAGATCCCCTGTGAGCCTGACTAATAGGAGATAAACCTAGAAGAACTCTAATGACATAGAGTAAGTTAAGGACACTAAGTCCCTGTAAGTAAGTTAAGAGCATACGCTGAACCCAGTTGTTACCCAGTTAACAAAGATAAATAACATGGACTCTGAGCTCTTCAGCAAGTTCACAAACTAGTGAACTTTTCAGTGATAGCTCCTTATAGTGACTTCACAGTAACAGTTTGCAGTGTTTTATAAGAAAAGATCTCTGGTCCTATGTGACATAAGTTAGAGAAGTGATTGAAACAATGTGATGTTTTACAAGTGGAAATTACAGATAAGGAAGGGCTAGACAAGCACTTCAGGCAGGAGGTGTGCAGGGTGGAGGCTGGCAGAGCACATATGACTGCATGTGGGCTCCTTGTGGACAGGAGTGAGCCGATTGGCTCACAGATCTGCCAGTATCTGAGACATAGGCCCTGGCACTTAAATACTGTAAAGCAAGGGCTGGCCTTCGGTTCCTTGTGAATCTGAATTCACTGTGAATCAAACTATAACTTACACAACGAGGTAATGAACATAGAATTCAGTTATTACAGCTGGTCTTTATGAAGTTCTTTTAGGCATTAACCCTATACAGTATAATGATAATAATACTCAACACAAACTAGTACTTACACTGTGCTGGCACTGTAAACTGCTCTCTGTAAATTATCTCTTGTAATCTTCATCATAGCTCTAGGAAGTAGATTTAATTATTATCCTCATTTGACAAATGAGCACAGATATTATGTGCTTCTCCCGAGGAGCCAGGATTCAAAGCGAGGCAGTTGGCTTCTAAGTCTGTTCCCTGAGCTAACAGTGGTGGTCACCATTCCCTAGCACTGGATGGTGCACACACACTATTTGAGTTGCTAGGCAATAGCCAGTGACATAGGAACCAGCATGCCTTCACTTCATTACCCTGCTTCTTGTGGACTCTATGCAGCACGCTCAGCTCTAATGTGGCTGCTTCAGGCACGAAGAGCATGAAAGAGAAAGAGTAGGATAGGAAAGCAGGGAAGACAGGACTTTCCCTCCCATCCTCCACCCTCAAAGCATACAGCCTTCTGAATCACATGCATCCACACACGTGCATGCACTTATACAACCTGCAGTGATGCAAGACTGCAGCGGGGGCAGGGTACACTAGGCAGCAGATAGAGAAGAGTAGAGGTAGGTAGTTGGGCTTGTGAGGCAGATGAGGAAATGACAGACTTGTGGGGACTGTGTTGCATCCAGAGTGAGAATCCTCTGTAACACTTCCAGGAGAGTTCCTGCAACTTCTTCGATATGACTAGTGTCTTGTATACACTTTCTTCCATCTCCTTTTCACTTCCTTTCTCTTCTTTTCACCTCTCCTGTTAGTGAGGAGACTGCTATGGGGCCAAGGATGAGATAAGGAGGGGCCAGCTCATTAGGGCTCTGGTTTTTTTGCTCTTTCTCTTTCTTCTTCCTTCTGGCTTATTGTCATGGGCCGTCTTTGGGGACGAGTAAACAAGTTCTGTAATAGCAACAGAGTCCAGTGGTGGTAGAGGAAAGAAACCTGTAGCTTAGAGAGTAAAGAAGAACTCACAACTCTTGAGGCTTCAAGAGGGGATGACAGTCAGTGAGGAAGTAATGTAATTAATTAGAAACTGTGGCAATCCTGCCTAGTGATAGCAGTTTTTCTCAAGGACCTATTCTAGCAGATACTTTCCTAGTTGCCCGCTAGAAAATCCTTTACAAAGTAATTGCATTGTACATTGGCAGTGAATTTCCACTGTTCATCTCCTCATGGGCCCTTCTGAAGCATTTCTATCTCTGCAGATTTTCACGCTCGTGCTAACCCTCTTGAGGTCTCCTACTGCCATGGGCCGAGGAAACTCTGCTGATGGCCAGAGGCTCACTTAGCTGACCCATTGGAGTAAAGTAGCCCTTGTGAGTGACAGAGAGGACCAGTGAGACCCAGAGGAAGGTGTACATGTCTTGTCCGGCCTCTCTGTCCAGCAGGGTCCCCTTGCTCTCCACAGGCCAGGGTCGCCAGAGCCTTACAAGGCTGGCTGTTGGTGAACTATGGACATGCTTGTAAAACTGGTAAGATGGCAATATTCACTGGAGGTTCCAGAGGAGAAGTGCACTGAGACAGTCAGAGGCATAGAGGCCCATTGAGGCAGGTGAGTAGTAGAAGAGGTATCCAGAATCAAAGGGTTCACAGACGCTGATGAAGATGGAGCAAGGACCCGGTGGAAGATAACCTGGAGAGAGACGTCTCAGTGCTGTAATGCAGGGGGAGGAAACCTTGTATGCATACTATGACCCTGCATCTGCATCTCTGTCCCTTTGTTCAGTGTAATTATTTAGAGCATGACCCTCACTCTCAAATGATATTCTAAACTTTCAGTCATTGTGGATGATAATGTTGCTTCTGGAGTAGAAGAAGATTAAGTCATCAATAAGAAGCTGACCTTTTGTCCACAAAATTAGCCTTTGTTAATAATGTTGAGAATAGTTCATCTTTTTCTATGGGCTTGTATAGTATACCCTCTGTAACCATCTGGGAAATGGAGCCACTAAAGCCCAATATTAAGTTGTCACCTGACCCTTGTCTATCTTCAGTTAACCTTTTGCTCCCAGAGCAAAATGCTTTGGGTAAGGAGAAGGTTGATAAACACTATTGATGTCTCAAAATGTAAGTTTCAACAGGCTAGAACTTCAGCCATGCTAAGATTGTCTCCAGACCTCAAAATAACTGCTCAGTTTAGTGAAAAGTTGCATTTTGTCTTGTTTTTTCCTTTTTATTCTGTGATTTTGGACAGCACAGAGATGCAATTTTTATTTTTATCTACCTCTATTTTATATTTATTTTATATTACTTTTATTTTATTTTATCCTCTGAAATTTCCAAATCGGCGGCATTTGGCACTTTCTCCATCCAGTACAAGTCAGCACCTAAAAAGTTGTATTTATCAAGTTAAACACAGTGTCTTCCTACGGGAAAACTCCACTCACACAGGTTCCATCCTCACAAACTTGGAATCGCTTGGCCCCAGTGCACTAGGATGTGCCTATGGGCCCACCACCAAAACAGACTGCCCGGGCAGCCTCTCAGTGCCAGTTAACTTTAGGAGGATATTTTAACTAGGTAGTGATTTTCTATAAAAGCAGGCATATGGTATCAAAAAAGCATAACTCTGTCATTGTTTTCTGTTTATTAAATCAGTATCAGAGACCCCGAGTGGGAGGATATATAAGGCAGTGGTTTATTGGCTTACTTGTTGTTAGTATATGAAAATGAGTACAAAAGAAATGCAGTTACTTCAAAAATTATTCATGCTTCTTCTTGTTTTTGTGGTTGTTATCTTTCTAGCCTGGCCCTTTTTCTCTATTAGCAAAATAAGTTACATTTGTGCAGTGTTATCTTTTCTATGGAAGGTTCAGCAATTTCAGAGTATAATTGTTTTAAATTGGGAAAATTCAATTTTCGCTAATGTTTTAACATTTAACTCAGTTCTGGAACGCTTGTGTTTCTTGCATTACCCAAAACATTTGGAAAATGAACTCATCTCAACTCCTCTTCTTCCCATCCTCAGCCCCCCTCCAGTTACTTGCCTGCTGTCCTCACTTGAGTTAATGCTAACACCGTATCTCTAGTCAATATAGATAGGAGCCATTTGGGCTCCTTCTTATGTCTTCTTCCCATTCCTGGTCGCCCCCTCTCGTTTCCGCATTCTCTGACCCCCTCTCTTCTCTTCCCACACATCTGCGTGTAGCTCAGCTCTGGGTCGCTGCCAGAGCTTCCAAACCTCAAGGTCTTCTGTATTGTAAATCATTTTGAATATTTCCTAGATTAACTTTGAAATACACGTGATTATTTCATTGCTCTGATTAAACACCATCTGCCCATGAGCCTCCACCAACCAGTATATATAGTTCCCACCGTCACCCTTACCTGCCATACCTCATGCTACCTGCCACCTGCCTGACCTCTCTTTAAATGCCCTTGCTTCAGAATTGCATTTGCTGAAAATTTCATGGTCTTGCCCCAAAGCTATCTCCTTGAGAAGGCTCAGATCAAGGTGGCTCTGTTTCGTTGTGTCTTGCCTCCTATATCCGTGGCCCATATGCTCTTACTTGATAGATCCGTTTTTGCTGCTTGCCTAGGCCCACATCATTGAACCCTTTGAAGTTGATTCTCAGTCTCCTAAACACCTACACTGGGGCCTTGCACTTCATAAGTAGATAACCTTTGTTGAATGGGTGCTAAGTAGTAGTTTAAACCCAAGATACTAAATGGTAGCCAGATAAACTCATAGAAATATTCTGTCTTTTCAGCAAAACCCAAAATCACATATGTAGAGAATCAGACTGCCATGGAGCTGGAGGAGCAGGTCACTCTCACCTGTGAAGCCTCCGGAGACCCCATTCCCTCCATCACCTGGAGAACTTCCACTCGCAACATCAGCAGCGAAGAAAAGGTATAATGTCACCCAAGAGTTTCAGGGCCGTGGAATACAAACTTGAAGCGCACTGAGTCTGCCCCAAAGCACAGTTCTCTTCGGTGAGCCAGAAGGGGAGGTGTGGTCACCAGAGGCCGCAGCCAGGACCTGCAGCCTGCCTCCTTCAGGCTGCTCCACAGCCCCTTGCAGTGGAGCAAGCACAATTCCTTGTATAAATTGGCAAGGGTGTGGTAGTAGTGGGCGTGGTTAAATTAGATGTTCTGGGGAGGAATTGGAGGTCATTTTCAAACCCAGGGCTATAGAGCTGTGAGGGACAAGAAGCAAGATCGTGGTGCACTGGATGATGTCATTGTCATCTCAGCAGCACCCAGAGAAAGGTGTCCCTGAAGCAGCAGGGATGGAAGAGGCCCCTTCTCCTCACTTTCCGTATACTCATGCTCTGTATGCACTATATGCACAAAAGCTTGGTTGCCTTTGTGTTTGCCTGTACTTTTGGTCACATTTGAATTTCATTTTGTTCTAACGGCAAAAATAATTAGCAGTTTCTAAATGATGGTGATTACACCTGCGTTTTGCAGTATGTTCACAGAGGGTTGCAGAACATTGTAGTAACCTTCCGAACAGATTAAAATAACTGGGAAGATTTATCCTTAAACCGTGTAGATTTATAGGCCACCAGAAAGCTGTTGTTACAGCTGACAATACATCAAAATTGAACTTAACCCTCCCCCATCATGTAGCCTTTTGTACGGAGTGAGCCAAAAGCAGGAAAAGGAAAAAGCTTGGTTTTAAAGCCACCTTAAACCCTTTCATGGCACTTTGCCAATCTCATCTCGTATATCCTGTAGTAATGGGTTTCATTTAGTTAGCCAAAGCTTTGTTACCTATTCTGGAGTAATGGCCTTAGCCTTAAAGAACATTTATAATGGATTGCTTATTGACCAAAGTGTCAAAAATAATAGATCTTCACTCTTCTGCTTGCTTAAAGGAAATCCCTAGAAAGGATAAACTCAAATAAAGCCCAGAAAGGACACTGTGTAATAATACCAGAGCTAAATATGGAATTTGCATTTGAGGAATGGATTTCTTTCACACTAATAGGAAATGAAGCTAAATCTAAACAAACAGTCAGTGCTGTTCCAGATAACTCATTTTTTTTTGCAAGTTTTACATCCAGATTTGAATTGAACTTCACAAAATCTCAACTGAGGAACTGCTAAATATTTTTGAAACACATATGCTGTTTGATATGCAAAAACCAGCTAGATTAAGAAATGTGTTTATTTGGATACTTTCGTTATCAACATTAGAATTGAACCCTCAGCTAAGACTTCAGCTCCCATTGTGTGATATGTGGATCAAATGTACATTTCAGGGCTTCATCCACAGGGCCGTTGCTTGGCAGCTCTTTCTACATTAGACTTAAAAGTAGCTTTGTCCAGAGTGACCCAATGCATATCTTTGACCTACAGTGAAGGACAGAAATAGCTGTTTCAGATGAATGCTGCTTTTAAATTCTCTTTTCTAGGAATAGATTAACAGCCAAACGAGACCAGAGAGATTATTAAGATTTGTGCCTACCTCAGATTCTTTAATAAGCTGACATTTCTGGCCTCTCTCTCTGATTTCATTTTCTGAAATGAGAAAAAAACAGTCAGAAATGAATATAGACTCGGACTTAGTGAATACAGACACTGAAGATGTCCAAAAGGGCATCTTATGGCTGGCAGGAACCGATTTTCATACAGTTCGGTCTTCTGCATATATCATCTGTCTTAAACTGAGGTAATTATTCAAGCTTAGTCACATAGGTCACACTACAGTTTCTTTTGCTGTCAACTACCTGCGGGTTTACTTGAAATGACATTATTGGAGCATGAATCAGTAAATGTTATAACAAGTCCTCCAGATTAGCTCTAGATGTGACACCAGATTAACATATTTGCCTAAATAAAATCCTGTATAACACAACTTGCCATTTCTATTAAGCATTGACATCCAGGATACATTTTATTATGTAGATAGCTATTAATTAAGAAAGCAAACATGGATTCTCCACGAGCAGTTTGAATTCCACACAGTAAACTGCACTTTTATTTTGGCAAACTCTCCTCATGTTCTCTTCCCTCTGAAGCTGTATGATATATATTTAGGCTTTGAGATCACTAGCTCACTGAACTGGAGGAATGGAAAAAAACAACTTTTTAAAAATTAGAATGATAAGCTAATCAGGTTGTATCTAATTGGTAAAGAAACCTCTTGAGATTTAGGTCACATGAGATACTAGAATAATAGAAAGTCAAAAGATACCTATTCAGGTTATCTAGTTTCACCTGGCTCCCTTTCCTGCCGCCTCCCATTGGAAAGTCACTTGGTTCTTGTCTGAAATATGATGGTCCTTCTGTCCCTCGGGGAAGAGTTGGTCAAGAATAATGGTCAGGAAGGGCTGCTTTCTAGCTCCTTCCTCTGCTGAGTGCCCCCCACCTCTGCCACCCACCCAGGCCTTTTTCTGAGAGTCACTCAAGTATTCTGTTTTTCTCTAGCCATTCTACGCTGGTACACTCAGTCCACCCAGCCATTGCCACTGTTTTTCACATCGTAGCTTCCACATCCTTTATCCTGCTACTTGTCCTGTCCTAGCCAGCTTCAGTTCCCTAGCACACTTCTAAAACAGCGCTGTGCCCAGTGTCCTTCACACAGACTTCAGAGAGGCTGCTGCCTCCTTGAGCTGGACACTGTCATGCAGTTAAAGTTGCATTAGCCCTTGAAGAGTGTCCTCATTCTGCTGCTTCGTATTGAGCTTGTGGTCAACCAAAATGTGCGGGTCTTTTTTGCATGAACTGCATTTAAGCCACATATCCCCTGTCCTGTTCTCACTCAATTGATTGCTTTAACCAACAATGCAGAATTTATACGTATTTCTGTTAAGTGTTATATTTCATTTGTTGCATCCCAGTGTTCCTCTCCAGGATCATTATGGCTATTTGGGAAGAATCTTTCTTCACTGGGTCTGTCCTATGCATTGCAAGATGTCCAGCTAGTTTTTTCCTCCTTAAATGCCAAAATACACCTCTAATCATTTTGAAAAGTGCCACATGCACTCACATTTTCAGCTTAAGGACAACTGTTTCAGCTATCTAACTCGTAAGGCTGACTTCATTAGAACTGTCCTTAGAAGTCTGTGAGTCGGGGAATTTCAGCCCTTGTGGGGCTATACATATATGAATGAAACAATTCTTCATGACCTCAGCCCTAAGCATAAAGTCCAAGAATAAGAAATTCAGTAGCCTTCTCAGTGCAACTGTCATCTAACATTATATATTAGCTGTTGTTTCTAACCTTGTTGAACACTTACTTGAAATATCTTTGCTTAAGTCACTGATAAAAGTGTTGTCTAGGGCAAGGTCAGTCCAGACCCCACTCCATGGCTTCCTCTTCTGCAGGCTCAAAAGGTAAAGTGACAGACACCACTGTGCCATGGAGCTCTTTATGATTCAGAGGAAAGTTCAATAATCCCTTAATGGAAAGTTCAGTAATCCCTTTAATAAATTAGTCTAGATATGAAGGAATTAAAGCAGTTTTGTCTTTTATGTCTTTCTTAAATTTAATAGTCTAATACTATCTTTCTTCTGGGAAAGGGGGAAGAGACTTTCACCCATAGACACACAGAGACTTTCTAATGAAATATTAGTGTTTTTCATTTTAAAAAGAAAGAAAGGGAAAAGCAAAACCCATACAGTGAATATTATCATTATCCCTATCCTTGATCATGTTTCTGGACTGAGTCTTATCACCAGTTTGAAAATGATCATTATCAATCTGTTAACTCACTACTTGAGTTCATTTAGCTTTGCCATTGGTAACAAGATAAGTCTTAATTGTTTGGATCAGTGAGATTATTAAAGCAGATCAATTTTGCAAAAATTGAGCCATTTCTTAGCAGTTGCCATTATGTTCACAAAAATTTTGAGCATCATAATGAGTCAGTTTGATCATGTGTTTTATGGTCTTGTGATACTTGAGAAGGTTTATGCATTTGTATCATTTCATTACTCATCCTACACAGATTCATCTTAAATATTGCCAGGTGTTTGACTGAGTGTTGCTAAATTCCAAGCACCATTTACATAGTGAGACCCAGGAATAGTGATTTGCATACTCTATCCCTGGCAGGAAAAAAATCCATCATTTTCTTATTTGAACACTTTTATATCTTTGAGATGACTGTAGATAAAGATGCATGAAGCCTTAATGAGTAAGGGAAAAGATAAAAGAGTTGAGATCAGAAGATGCAAGCAAAGAAAAAGAGCATCTTGTAGCTCTTGTATCTTTGACAGAGTATACCACAAATAAGAGAACTTTTTGAAATTCTGGATTTGGGGGAAGATGGAGCTTTCTTTTCACCAGGAAGAACTGTTCATTTAGGACAAGCCCAACTTTTCCAGTTGTAAACACAGAGTGATCAGAGCCTGCTCTCCAAGAATCTCTAGGGTATGGGCAAATGTATCCCAGGAAATGCTCAGAAGCAGCAGAGAGATGTTTGCTTTAGTTTATGTACCTATCCCCGGAAACCTGCATGTAAGACAGTGAAATGTGAATATTAAAACAACCTAGAACTAACATTTCTAGAGCATTACTAATAAAGTCCTACTTCATTTCCTAAGTTTGCATAGATTGTCTTAGCCATCAGCTAACTACTTCATCTCAAAGCTACAGAACCGTAGTGCCTTGAGAACGACAGAAGAATCAGATTTGAAAACTAAAACCTCCCATATGAGATAGCCTTTTGAAGAATCTTGATTCGTTCAGCCCTGGCATGTGACACACAAGCTTTCTCAATGCTGTGGAATTGGCAATTACATTTGATGTGTTGGCCTGGCCCACTGTTAATTTATTTGGTTTATGCATGTTCCTCTGTTCTCATTTGTACCCTCATCCTCACATCACATGACATAATCTGGCATTTCCATCGTCGTTCCTCACAAAGCTCTTTGCATTTGATGAACTCTTACTAACTGTCTGCTAACTCATGTGCACTCCCTAGATTGCTGTGTTTCTGAGTCCTTTCTGTCTTTTTTCCTTGCGAACATCAGGGAAAGTAGTAGTCAAGTAGTCATGCCGCCTAATGAAAAACGACAATGTGACTATGATGTCTTTGATGTCCAGTATGAAAACTGTAAGGAAAACTGTAAGCAGAGTAGATGCCTGAGTGCCATCTAAATAAAAGTACCTAGATGTGGGTTGGAAGCTCCCCAAACCTCTATGGCCATGAGTTGGCTTACTCCCTTGTAAGATGGTTGAAGATGGTGTGTGCTTGAGCTTGCACCCATCTGGGCATTCTGTGCCTTTAGGGGCCGGAGCCATACTGTACTGCTAAGCATCTGATATCCTCAAAGCTTCCTGATCTGTAGTCTCAAAGACTTCATACTTCTCATGTTGAATATACCTCTCTGCTCCTTGCTTTGTTCTTTTATTTATTTTCTGAAAAAAAAAATTTATTTTCAATAGAACGCATGTGAAGAGTAATAAAATGCATGAGCATAAAATGGCATTAGTATATCCATGATAAGCTACTGATAAAATCCAGAGGAGGAAATCTGCTCTCCAAGAATCTTTAGATTATATGGACAAAACTATTAGTATCACCAAATACTACAAAGAATATTTAAAATGTTTTGCAACAGGAGCAGTCTAAGATTGTCTGCTAGTATTTGTAGATGTGTCTGACAAATATTAGGAATAGCTTTACTTTTGAATTATTCATTTTAATATGCATAAGGGGGAAAAGCTGAACATAAGGTAATCCTAAGTTAAATTGGGTAATAAACACACCATTGAAAGTGGGCCTTAGAAAAAGTTCTAAATTTAAAAAGCTGCATGTGCACGGAATGCAGTTTGATACATCAGTTCTCTAAAGCAACATGTTGTAAAATTTTACTGCTTTCTTGTTGTGTTTTATATCTTGTTCTCTCCAGGCTTCGTGGACTCGACCAGAGAAGCAAGAGGTATAGCTTACCTGACCACTAGCCAGTCTTTAGTTTTGAAAGCCTTACAGTTTAACTTATCATTACAGTGTAATAACCAGACACGCTAAACTAATGAGCATGTTAGCTAGATTAAAGAATAAGTTAATAGTGGTAGACCTTACTTTAGCAATAGTGCCATTTTAGGATGAGCAAGCAAGCTGTGTTGGGAGTGGATGAACAAATCCTTATTATTTCCTAAAACTGGATCTTATTCTCTCACTGGTGCTGGTAAAATCACATCCAGGTAATTATACTGATAGAGATAAATTGCCCCAATTCCCAGGCCAGACATTTGAAGTGAATTTTTTTCACTCATACGGTGGATGTGGCTTTGGATCATAAAGTCACAGAGTTAGTGATCTAAAACCCACTCAGCCCTTTCCCTTCCGCTCAACTCATCTTGTTGCTCACTTATTTCATAATGACCAGGCTTGGTAAATTATCACATCACATTTCATCTCAAAAGCCACACAAGTGACATCTCTCATTGGTTTTCTCAAACTGTTAAACATAGCTGTTACTTTTATAAAGCATTAAATTTATGAGATTGGAATGATTTAGAACAAAATGAGTTTATGTTTTATAAAATCAGTAGCATTCAACCTTTGGAATTTTTCTGCGTGCTTGCTTCATTCAATTCAGGTAGTACAGAACTTAATTTGAAAACTGAAGCCAAACATTGACCTTTAGATTTTAATTATTGTGCTCCAAGACCCTATGCAGGGTCATGCCCATCATTTTTACATTTTTGTGAGTAAGTGACAAATAGTAAAATAAAAATAAAAACTGTCCTACTTTAGATGATATTCAAGGAGCTAATATATATTTTTATTGAGTACCTTTTGTCTCTGTCTCCAAATGAAGCTTTACTATTACAAAGCTATAAACACAGATTCTATGTTTCACTCCTGTAAATCTATTATTTTAGTCTTCTGGGAAATAGTTATTCAGAACACATAACTCATGTGTTCAGGTCATAGTATACATGTAACATGCTGCTTAACATTTGAAAGCTGATCACCCGTCCCCAGGCACAGATACTATTTTTTGCACATGGACATGCTGCCCTCTGCCCTTGTTGATTCTAGCTCATTATAAACTCTCTTTGTAACATTCCCTCCCAGTCTCATAGGGAGATACAGTTTGATGTGTGTCCTTGCTGAAATGCTTCCCCCCATGGCACAGGAATCCTTTGTACTGTCACAGGTTGGATGTGTCATTGCCCCAAAGACATGGACCCTGTGGGACTGGGGAAGGAGAGAAGAAAGGTTAATTATCAGCCAGTCTAAAGCAGCGACAGATCTCATTCTGCCCTGCCTTGTACATTTTCCCCTTGTCATTCTGGTGTAGACCTGGTTAGAGAAGGAGCTGGGATTTATCAGGGAGCATTAAGGAGATGTTAAGAGAATTATTATTATTATAGGTGGAAATAATAGGTTTACTCCCAGGAAAGCAGACACATCACTCCATTTTCCTGAAGTGTCTTTATCTCGAATGCTGCACTTTGGATATAATTGACTTTCAAGTGAATGTAGCCCATGGGGCTCAGAAGCTCCATTCTGTCCTCTTGGTCTCATTCAGAGATGAAAATCCTAAATCCAGATGAGTGGGTTATGGCCACTTTCATTCTGACATCTCTGAAAAGCTTTAGCATTTTTACCCAGAAGAGGAAGAGAAGAAAAATGTTTTGATGAGAAGAATAAATTTCACTCTCCTTCATATTTTTTTATTTCAAAAAGAAGAGAGAGATCGTCCCGCCATAATGATCTCTTCCCTCTTCCCCAGAGCTCATCTGCTCCCTCTTGGGGAGGCTGGCTGCTCAGCGTGCCATCTGGCCTTGCAGGGGGTATTCCAGACTTTGTCTCAGCGCCTTGCTAAGGCATTTTAGGGGAAGATAGTCCAGTTGCACTCGAGTCTATCTGTGTGTCCCCAAAGGGAGAATTTGATATCTGCTAAATAATCCTATCATCAAACTTGCAGTGAGCCAATGCAAAATAAGAATTCTCCTTAGAGGACAGCCTCCTGATCTGTCAACATCACGAAATGAGAGAAACTTCCACATAGAAAACCTTAGGAAAAGAGACAAGATAAAAAGAACAAAGTATGGCTGCCCTAACATCATTGTTCTTCCACCATGTTCTTGGTTGTTCTGAGCACATCCTGCCCCTCCCTTCCTTACTGTTGTTAATGTCCGCTCTTAATCCTCGTGACTTCATTTGCTTTTCTTCCCTATGGAAATGTTCTGGCTTCTGAGAATTATGGTAAATGGCAGCCCCAGAACCAATAAGTGAATCACAGAGAATAATAGTTTACTCAAGAGTTGCTTTCTCTGATATGATCACAAAAGTCACATTCCCTCTGCCTTTAGTCATACTGGGTGGAGGACAAATAGTGTGACAAACTGATCAGGCCAATTCTTCAGAGACCTGCAGGCATGACTTCATGCCCTTGATGACCTTGATGCAAACCAATTAGTAAAGATTTGTGATCAGTGTATGAAAGTAGTAATGAGATGGGCAGCACAGCACTGTCAGCTCCAAGAAAAGGGGTCCCAGAACTCACCGAGCAAACTGGGTGTCTCATCTCAGAAAGTGTCCACACCTGTTTGCTGACATCTTTCACCAGTGTGTGCCATCCTCCCAGAAGTGCAGGTCAAGTGGAAATACTAGAGCCCTCTTACAAAGTTGAGGTACCAGGGCCCTCTTAGAGAGTAGAGGTACCCCCTATGGCAGGAGGTGATGATTTTTCTGTCCTTCCTCTGACAGGAAGAGTAATGGTGAAAGGGATTATTGCGGTAGCTCTGTTGAGGTGGTTGCACTAAGCCAGGCATCCCTTCTTTTTGAGTCGCCCGGACTCAGTGCTGTAGAGCGTTGCATTTCTGGCTTCAGGCTTTCACACCAGCATGTCCAAAAGACATGAAGCTAGATATGCTTTCCTTCTCCGAAGACTGAGACCACATGGGATGGCAGGTAGCAGATTCAGAGTACCCTCTTGTCTATCTGCAGAGCACCATATATTGGAGATGAGGGTTTCATAGCCTACAAGGAACATGACCCCTCTTTTAGTTTCCAACTTTCCGGGAGTTATGGACTTGGACCACATGGCTAGATTTTACTGAGGCTCCAAGTATTTTCTTTGAATGTCAAGAGGGAGTTATGTTAGTCTAAGGATCATATACTCATTCTTTTCTTAACCAGTCACTATAATTCCAGTGACTCTGAGACCAGTAGCAGTTATCAACAGCTAGGGAGTGGTGGAGACTATAGTGTTAAGGGTCCAAAATCTGTACCACTGTCCCAGAGAGGGGACCTTGTTACTCTCACTTCCAGTTCACCAGCTCCTGATCATAGAGCTGTTTAGCCTTTTTGTAATGGGATTATTTCACTTGTAGGCATTCAGGAAAGAAAGCCGTCTACAGAAGCTGAGGGGCTTTTTCCCCCCAAACTTTCTTATATTGTACACATTACACATGTATCCATCATGAGACTGGACAGAGGAAGGTTGGGAGGAAAATCCAGGAGTCCAAGTTTCCCAGGATCTTATGAGACAAGGATGTCACTTTTGGATGCTCTTGACTAGGCTTTTGCTTCCATTTTATACATCCCAAAACCGTAGTCTCAGGTTACCTAACCTGTCCTTATTCCTAATGAATTTTAATGCATACTTCTGGCCAGCTGGCATAACTGAGTTCTACTTTCTGTTTTGGATACACTCAAGTTCCCAAGGTCCTCTCTTAGTCCCCTCATTAGATGATACCCAAAGGGAGACCTAGATGACACAGAGAGGAGACGGGATGTGAGACTGGGTTCAGACAAGTGTTGGCCTAGTCTCTAGCCCCACCCTGCTATAGCTGCATTGGCCCTCTGCCTTGCCTCAGACACTTACACTCTTCCTTTTCTCCTGGCAGACTCTGGATGGGCACATGGTGGTGCGTAGCCACGCCCGAGTGTCATCCCTGACCCTGAAAAGCATCCAGTACACAGATGCGGGAGAATACATCTGCACAGCCAGCAACACCATTGGCCAGGACTCTCAATCCATGTACCTTGAAGTGCAATGTGAGGAAGAAGTGGGCAAAGACGCGGGGGTTGGGGGTCCCTTATGGGTTCAGAAGGAGAAAGGAAAATGACAGCTGGACATGAGCTGCACCCTCTGAGCTCTGTCACCTTCCCTGTAGCGCTGGGCCCTAGGCCATTTCAGAGCTATGTTCCCAAGACAACCCACACACACCATCCCTGAAGTGTACAAGCTTGCTGTGCTGAGTCTTCCCAGACAGCACCTGTGCACTAGTTTTGTTTTGGGTCACATAGATCTTCCCAGGCCAGGAGAGGAGGTGGCAGCTCTAAGGTCGTTGTGGTCATCCTGATAGTCACTGTTATTCATTGCAGATGCCCCCAAGCTGCAGGGCCCTGTGGCTGTCTATACTTGGGAAGGGAACCAAGTGAACATCACCTGCGAAGTATTTGCCTACCCAAGTGCTACAATCTCCTGGTTCCGAGATGGTCAGTTGCTGCCCAGCTCCAACTACAGTAATATCAAGATCTACAACACCCACTCTGCCAGCTATCTGGAGGTAAGTCAGGGTGGAGAAGGCCCTTTGGCAATAAGTAAGCTTTTGAATGCAGCTTACATCTTCTGCCCTGCTTCCTCAGCACATCCTGAACTGGGTAGCCATTGGCTGGACAAAAAGCTGAGCCTCATCCCAGGTTAGATTTTGGGCTGTACTCATGTTCTCCCCAAGGCTACACCTGGATGAAGAAGCAGAACATGCCTATCCCAAGAGCCCCCAGGCTATTCTCTCTGGTTTAAAACTGAGCCAGAATTAATGATCTGTATTTTATTAACTCCATTGTTAATGAATCTAATCCAGTAAATAAGGATCTGAATCTGTGACCATCTCATGGGACACTTGTAACTCAAAGGCTCCTTCTTTCCAAAGGTGACCCCAGACTCTGAAAATGACTTTGGAAATTACAACTGTACTGCAGTGAACCGCATTGGACAGGAGTCCTTGGAATTCATCCTTGTACAGGCAGGTGAGTACCCCTCATACTTCTCTGCCACCCTTTCCCTTGCCAACCCATCCTGGTATTCTTGGATACCAAGACAGTGAAAGGAGAGCCAAGGATCAGGAAGCAGAGAGCCACTGGAGGTGTGAAGACCTAGACATGGGCTGTGTGAGGGTGAATGGTCAGGCCAGATTTTAGGTCACAGAATTCCTCAGAGTAAGTAGAAGTGAGAGAGGTGCTTTGACATTGGAAGTCATGGTCTGGGCCAAACTAGGTTCACCTGGGTTTCCCTGTGTCCTCCCCACAGACACCCCATCTTCACCATCCATCGACCAGGTGGAACCATACTCCAGCACTGCACAGGTGCAGTTTGATGAGCCAGAGGCCACAGGTGGAGTGCCCATCCTCAAATACAAGGCTGAATGGAGAGCACTTGGTGAAGAAGTGTGGCATTCCAAGTGGTATGATGCCAAAGAAGGTAGGTCTGGCAGAGGAGATCTCCTGCAGGGTTATGTGCCGTTGTTTTCCCTCTGTCCCAGGAGTCACCACATCCTAGCTACTCATTTGAGTAAGCACCAGCACCACACTTACCTACTAGAGCATGCCAGATGTCTTCTCCCGCCATCCCATCCGGGTTCCTATAGCATTAGGAACTGCCCCACCAGAATTAGGTCACAGGCACATCTCCTTGGAGAGCTGGCTTTCTGCACTAGAACTTCATAACTTGGTTTCCAACCTTTCTTCTGGGAAAGTTGAGGCCATCTGAGCCATGTTCCAGTTAGGAGCTATGCGTGGCTCAGCCAGGTGCTGAGTGTGGCAGCTTGAGTGCAGGGTCCCTGCACTCCTATGTCAGGTAACTGTGCCCAAGGTGTCTGCTGACACCTTACCAGAGCTGTGTCTCTGTACTCAGAGACTGTCAAGTACTTATGACAGTCACCAAAGAAGCAGAGCCAGCATGATAAGTCTGTTCTGAAGTCAATCCTAAGTTATCTTTCCAAGCAAAATTAAGAAAATGGCCCAGAGGTAACTATAATTTCAAGATCTGAGCCCAGACCACCTGAGGATGGAAGATATTTATGTCTACTTTCCCATTGAGATTTAACTGGAATAACCTGGGGGATTCTGTTGAGTTTCTGTAGCACTTTTTAATCTCAGCCTGGTGTGTGGGAACTGGGATGGAACTGGGCCATTGGCACCGCAGCCCTTCAGAGAGAGGGCCCTTGCAATCTTACTGAGAGTGGCTTCCCCCTTCTGCTTGGAGGTGGCGGCACAGCTGAGAGGAACTGCTTTGCAGCCAGGATTGGAACAAAAGGAAGATGATCCTTTTGGTATTCTAACTTCCTTCTGAAACATCACATTACTGACTTTGTGGCAGATTAGTCCAAAGTTACAATCTGTGCCAAGTTGTTTTTAAGATCAATTTGAGTCTTGCAGTGCTTTTTTTTTTACTGTGGCAAAATGTGTATGGCATAAGCTTTACATTTAACTGTTGTGTTTGGTTCAGAAACATTAAGTCACAACTGTCACCACTATAGGGTCTAGAGTTTCTGAACTGTAACTCTTTACCCATAAAACACCAGCACCTCATTCCTTCATCTCCCTCCAGTCCCTAGTAACTGCCCCTTTATTTTCCTATTTATTGTCGATACCTCATATAAGTAGAATCATACACTATTTCTCCTTCTGTGTCTGAATTATTTCATTAATATAAATGTCCTCAAGATTTATCCATGTTGTAGCATGTATCACAACTCCATCCATTTTTAAGGCTAAATAGTACTGTGTTGTTGTCTTTGCTACATGTTGCTCATGCATCCATCTATCGATGGGAGGTTCTGGAGGTTGTCTCTACCCTTGGACTACTGTGAATGCTATTTAAGAAACGTGCGTGTGCAGGAATTGGTTGGAGTCTCCATTTGCAGTTTTGTGACTGTGCTCAGGAATAGATATATGCTGGATCACACAATGGTTCTCTTTAATGCTGGGAGGACCTGCCATATTGTGTTCTGTAGCATCATTTCCTCAGGAGGCTTCTGCGTTCTTGTGATCCACCCCGTATTCTCCCAACAGCCAGCATGGAGGGCATTGTCACCATCATGGGGTTGAAGCCTGAGACAACCTACGCGGTCCGGCTGGCAGCCCTCAATGGCAAGGGATTAGGCGAGATCAGTGCGGCCTCCGAGTTCAAGACGCAGCCAGTCCGTAAGTAAAGCCAGCTGCCCAGCCTTTGCCTTATCCCCAACCTCTTCTCTCTGGGGACAGCAGGGGACTCAGCTGGCCCCATCTCTCATGTCCTCTGCTCATGGCAGCCCTGTCTCCTAGTTTTCTGGCTCTCAGGGATGGCTAACACACACTCCTTTTATTCTGTCTTGCTCAGGGGTTTTGGGGACACTGTAGCTGACCTGGCCAGCTGGACTGTTGGGGTGGGGGCATACACAGACAGACACCAGAGCAGTTTTGCAGACAGTGGCAAGAAATCCTGGGGCCAGAGACGGTAGAGGAGAGATCGGCTTTTTGACCGGCCAGAGGCCCCAGGCATCTGTAACATGAAAGAGGAACACAGACAGTAATGGTTCACGGAATTTGGGGTGGTATTTTTGATGCAGCACAAATACTAAGTCATACAGATATGGGCCTGATGCAGGGTAGGTGAGCAGGAGCAAAACGTCAACCTCAATGGAGGGAGGGGGTGGCCATGGCTTTGAGCTTTTCCATTCCTCGTGTTCTCCTACCTCATGGGCTTTTTCCAGAAAGCTGTTTCTCCCAGGTTCTTCCCCGGCTGCATCTCTGTCTCCTCCACATTCCCTGGCCTCAAGCCACTCCTGCTCGGCTTTGCCCATGCTTTCCACAGCAGCTGGGCTCTGGGTGAGCACTGCTCTGGCTGTGTCCCTGTGTCCCCCTGCAGACCAGAGCTGCTGCTTGGGGGGCTCTGGAGTCTGTCTGGCTGGAGAAAACTCTCCAGAATAGACTTAGGCAGCATAGGTCTCTCTGCGCGTCCTGGCTCCTAGATTTAACGCACAGGGGAGAAGCCTCTGCCCCCTTGACCTAGAGCCAGCTCCCTGCAAAGGGACCTCATTGCCTCTTCCCCAAAGTAGAAAACCCATCTCATCTTCCTTCTACAGGGATTGTTTCTTTCTGGATTTAAAGTAATTTGATAATTTGAGTTTCTAGCTCCAATTCTGCGGATTCTATTCATTTCTTTTACATCTTATTTTTTTTCCCTTGGGTCTGTCTCTTGGCTTTTCTTTTCGTCTGTGTTCCATCCATGGGAAATGCAGATAGCCCTCCTCCACGTAAGTGCCTCTTCATACCTCATTACCTGTTTCCATAGCATTAACATCTGCTAGTCCTAGTTCTTAATTTAGTTTTGGTCCCTTTTTTGTCCCCTAGAGACTGAAGTAGATGACACTGTCTGGGCCCTAACCACACTGACCTTAGTGTAGTTATGCCCCTGTTAACATCTGTAGGTTACTTCAAGAGGCTAACACTGTGTCTTAGAGCATGCAACTTCTATGTCTTTGGAAAGTGTGTTTACTGATTAATTTTTGTGTGTGACGATTACCCTTCCCTGTGGCAAAGATAATGTTTGCTCAGCCACGCATGGTGAAAATCTGCAGATAGTCCATGAATAACATGCCGTAGCCCCACCTCACCTTGAACCAGTATACCAGGAAAGTGACCACAGCCTCAGTCAGTCACTATTCAGCATCCCTTCAAGGGAAAGAGAACCTGAGTTTTCACATTTGCTTTCACGAAATAAAACAGTGGAGCTCAATTGATTCCTTGCTTTTCTCTCCGTTGGCAAGGATACAAGGATTGGCTGGGGACCTCTCCACCAACAGCTGTAGTTCTGACAGAGTAGCACGAACTTGGTCCTTCCACAGCTCTTGTGGGGTCAAACGCTCAGTTTTGCTCAGCTGTGTTTGTTAGCATTAGGTTATTTTTAGCCATCATTTCCAGGTTTGGAAAAGACTGAGCACCTAACTTAGTAATTCACCTGCCTAGGATAGAGAGCTTTTGACTTTTCACAGGAAGGCCAATTGGATGGTATAAACTGTAAGCACAGGACACAGAGGAGAAGGGTAACAGTGTGTTACGAATGGACCTCTGGCCTGACCCCTTTGGCGTTTGTAAATGTATCCAGGCTTCATTTTGCTGTGACTCAGCTCTTTCTTCTCAAACTGAGCATAGGAATGGTAGGAGGCATCACTCAGACAGGCACCGAAGAAAAGGTATTCAGCAAGCTGCACATTCTTTTCATAGAAAGCTGCTGGCTCCTGAAAGACACTCAGGGAAAATCATTTTAAAATTTAGTCACAAATACTGCAGCAACAGCAAAAACTAAGTAGCTAAGTATGGATGTTAGGAGTTTTTAAGCAAGTCCTAAACCCACTGTCTCCATGGAGTTGGGGTTGGAATGCACTGTCTTGGTGGGTGCTGGGGTGGGGGATGGAGTTGTCCGGTAGGACTCACAGCTGGAGGCTCTGGGCAGCCAGCTGTGCCTCGAGGGAGTTCCTGAGGAGCCCTCTGGGTGGGAGAAGCCCTTCTTCCTTGATCCATCTCCAGTCCTTAACTGGTCCTTCTGCTGTTCCAGCTTCATCTTTCTGGGTGTGGTCAGTAAATGAGTGCGAGTTTTGTTATACTAAAGACAAGGGAGAGCGGGCTGGGGACGGCTATGGAGTTTCGTACCAGAGCCTAGAGTTTTAATATGGAATCAGAGTACCTGGACTTCAAAGGCCACATTGGTTTTCATTCATTACCAGCTTAAGGCTGATAAAGATAAGATTTTTATAGTAGCAGAGGCTGTTTTTAAAGTTAGTGTTAAAAATTAAATGTTTAATTAGAATGTTTAATTTTGAGTTTGCTTTTCAATCTTTGAAAAATGCAGAGACCTCTCAGCTATTTCGTTTGTTGTCTAGTAGTATGAACATGGCTAATTAAACAAATTCTAAGAAGCCCTTTGGAGGATGGTAGCATCACCTCTGCATTTCAAGTAGATCATGAAGAATACAATAGCAATGGCACAAAAGTCAGTTTTCCTCAATCATATAATAAAGCAATAGTTTAAATAATGAAAAAACAAACTTCCAGTTAAGTAAACAGAGGCTTAATCTTAAAATTTAGTGTGCCTGTGTTAAGAACTTAGGCAGGATAAGGCACTGAGCATATGGGAACTTGATACTTGCACTAAAGAGACTTTTTAATAGTCTTTCTTTGCACCTTTATGGCCTTCTCAGAGTTGGTAACGTGCGAGCCCAGCTGCCTCTGTGTCTGTCCTAGAAAAGGATACTACTGGCAAGACGATGCCAGCATTCACCACTGCTATGACAAAACCCACTTTTTGGTACTAGGAAGTAAAGACAAGTCTTAGGAAGGACTTTCTCTGAATGTTCACTGCCATTCCTTGGAAGGCACTAAGGTTGCCTGAGCTGAGGCAAAGAGGATCATCCAGCAATTTAGCTGTGTGTTTTCAGCGAGCTTAAGAGCTAGTGGAATTGGTTTCCACTGTCTCACCCACCGGCAGTGAACTGTTGTCCTGGAGGATTTTGGGAGGGCAGAACTGTGGTGCTCCTGTAATGGCACAGCCAGGCCCTGAGTACATGCTCGGCTCAGGAAAGAGAAGGTATAGAAGGCCTAGGGCCAGCAGGATCGCTGGTGTGCTGAGCTGGCTGCCAGGCTGTTGGGTTGGGAGGTGTTAGTTCAGCCTACTGATTTAGCCTTATTAGTGAGATGTCTCAATAATGAGGCTCCTTAATAGACTTCTCCAACTCGGGGGCATGGTTATATCAAAGCCAGGGACGAGCAGGGGATACTAATGAAAGCTAAATTACTGAAGATCTCTGCTTCTATACTTCCAGACAGCAAGCGTGGCTTACTTGCATGGAAATGCCTTAGTGTATAGTTCGTAGATGTGTGCGATGGTAAGGAGAAAATTGTTACTTTAAACAAGCAAATAAAACTCCAACCCAGGGAGATATCCCCATGTCATGTATTTTTAATCCAAATACCTGCATGGTGTGCAGACATGTAAGTGGAAAGCTCACCCAGTGCTGTTCACCTTGGAAGGAGCAGAATTGTTAGCAGTGTGTTATGAGGCTTTTGTTTTCCACCACTGAGCCACAACTGTAGAATTTCAGTGCCTGAATATTACTTCTTACTTTGCTTCTAGGCCACGAAGCAAAATACTATAGACCGTTTCTTGCAAGGCACAAAGTCTCTACATAAGAGTCTCTGCTTCGCTGGGCATGGTGGCTCATACCTGTCATCCCAGCACTTAGGAGGCAAAGGCAGGAGGATTGCTGAGAGTTTGAGGCTAACCTGGGCCACATAGTGAGTTCAGGGCCAGCCTGAACTACAAAGCAAGAATTTATCTCAAAGAAACTTAAAAAAATAAGGAGTCTCTGCTTCTTCAAAAGTGTCTTGAGGTTTTTGTTTTTATGCGTTGTCCTCTAGGTGGCATAAGCAAGTGTATGTTAAATGTGCCATATATCCATTAATCATATAAAATCCCATTCCTTTGCCATATTGTCAAATTATTATATTGACAATTGTGCAAATAATTTAAACCAAAAAATAAAAGAGAAATATATGGCTACTTGAATTAACCAGGTTGTCCATTCATGACAAATAACCTATTGTGTTCTGATTTCAGGAACAATGTACTTAATGTTTTAATCAGGCACCTTCACCTCGAAGGTAAAGGAGGACCAAACCTTGAGCATCAAGGCAATGCTGGCAACATGTTGATACTTTTTCAAATTTTTAACTAGCTCCCCAAAAGGACTTAGTCCTATGATTACTGAAGGGACAGCTGGGTTCTTACCAATGAAAGGCTGGAAATCCCTCTGTGTTCCACATGTTTTGAGTGCCAGCCACCATGGAGAAAGTCGCTTAATGATGCCTTTGTGGGCTCCCTTCAGCCTTCCCTTTCTCCAGGGGAATGGGGATAGCACCGAATGTTACTGGCTTCGCTCTGCCATAGAAGCATCCGCAGAGTCACTTTCTGTAGGAAGTTTACCAGGGGAACAGTTTTTTTAGTATCAGATAGAAGACAAATGATCATGAACTTCATCGTGCCATTAAGTGGGACAGTCTATTTACATTTCGTTCAGCTACTAAAATTAGACAGTCAGGCCTGGAGCTTTGCAGATGTGTCATAGATATGTAAATATGGAGCCATTTGGAAATATGTGTGGAGAATGTGGCATGAGAAGCCAGTGTCTTTTTACCTGCTACCAACTCACCTTTGCTGAGGTCTAGATCCCCTTCTCTGCCGTCCTTCTGATCCCATGGAAACAGCTGGTGCTGCCAAGTTGGCTCTTTGTTTTCAGCCAGGGTTGAGGCTTCTGCAGCTGCTCCTGGCCCAGTCTTTTACCTGAACAGCAGGGTTTGGCAGGCGCACAGCTTCCCAGACTGAAGTTAGAGGGCTGTGCCATCGGCTGGACTGCTGGCCTCCTGTTCCAGGCCCCATGCTCCTCTTCCCAGCCTTAATGCTGTGCAGCTCCTCATACTGACACCCCAAGATTGCTGCTTTGTTTTTCACTTGGTGTCCATGTGCCTCCACAATCTGTTCTACCCTTTTTTGTTTCACCTTTATTTTTCTTTCTTTAGCAGCTCCTGCTAGCTCTTCTACCCTTGCTCCATTGTCTTCACCAGCTAGTGAGTATCATTTTCTTCATCCGTCTCTCTGCAGGTTACTCTCTGCCAGCCAATTTGTCTGCCTAATGTGATCTCCTTTACCAGATAATAGTTCAGCCCAGACGGTGAAAAGTGGAGTTTTAGAGAAACAAATACAAACAGACACAGGTGCAGAGCCTCTCAGATTCAAAGGAGGCAAGAGAAGGGCGTTGCTCTGGGTAGGAAACCCCGCAGATGGATTCTGTGAGGCTAACACAGCTGGCTCCATCCCTCGGGACTCCCAGTGGGCTGAACCATAGCTCGGAAAAGCCAAAGGAGGGCCAGGCATTTAGCTTAGTGGTTTTAGTGCCTGCCCTGCAAACATAGGGTACTCAGTTTGCTTCCTGGTACCAAAAAGGAAAAACCAAAGGAATTTACTAAGAAAAATATCTGTTCTATAGGGTTGCATGAAATGCTTTGAGGTGTTCTTAGCCTTTATTTTAATTGGTACGGTTGGACTCTAGCACTGAAATTAGAAAGTGAGACCTATAGCTGTCACTGTATCCATAAATGCACACGTATCACATATAAGTATTTGTGGGAAAATAAAGTGTTTGCTTGTGGATGTGACCGGCAACAAGCACTTAGGCAAAGCAAGGTTTCCTTTTCTCTAGAATAGCACATGCATCGCACCCACTCCCTTTAGAAAGCAGAGACATCACAGCTTTGATCGAGGAGGCCTTTGCGCCCCGCAGCTGAGCACCAGTGACCCAGCAGGAAGGCTGACTGGCCAGTCCCGGGCTTCCCATCCTTGTGGACCCTGGCGCAGTGTCAGCTGTTTCATTTAGCCACTGTGGTCCTTTTGGAGAGTAGAGAGAGCTCCAGGAGCGCTGCCTGCTGGAGTTTAGAATCTAGCTTTCCAGGTAGAAGGTGGACAGCTGCTCGGCCAGTACAGGATGCAATAGCAGCCCTGGCTATGCGCAGCGCAGAGCAGCAGTGTCCAGGCAGGTAGTGCTGCCCGCTGGCTTTATCCCTCACTGTGCAGTGTGAGCCATCATGGGGCGGGCTCAGCCTCAGGAGGAGGCTCCAGCCCCAAACCCTGAGCCACCTTGTGCCATCCTTTTGACTCAGAGACATGCCCATCACTCCTCATGTGCCGTTCCAGGCACCGCCCTCGGAGGGCTGAGCTGGGATCAGACCCCAGCGCTGCTACCTCTTCCTGATGCTCTGGGACCTCAGACAAGTCACTCTGCTTTCCTGAACCTCGCATTTCTCTTCTCTAAAGTGGTGGACAGGATACACTTACCTCACACATTTATGAAAAATCCAAAATTAAACATGTAAAATATGCAAAACACAGTGCCCAGCACAGAGCAGGGATAAATAAGAAAGAAGTATATTATGTGTTGCCGTATGAGAATCATTTGTCAGCAAAATCTCTGACAGAGTTTCTAAATATTTATATTAATATTGATACATCAGGGGTGAATCTGAAAGGATCGAGATAAACAGAATGAGAAATATTCTTCATCATTTCTGTCTTTCCTTTATAGTGATACCACTATTTAAAGAGACATACAAGCACATGTATAGTACATACATAAAGAATTATGAGTTTATTGACATTCTGTCCGTCACTTGTATGTGCCCTTTCTGTCCCTCATGTTTCCATAGCAACCTGGCCTTTTCCTGCCCTCACAGCCACAGAACTGTCCAGTGAGTACCACGCTGAGCTGCTCTCGGCCCCACCTCTGATTGCTGCGTGTAATAGAGCAGACTTCAGGGTGACAATGCTGCCTGATGTGTCTCTTTTTATTAAAAGCAACACTTGTGAATGCATGGAGGTCCCTGGGCTAGAATGGTTTCCTAAGCATGCTGTTTGCATGGCCAGGAGAGCAAACCATGAATCCCCCACAAGAAAGGGGCAATTACTTGGGAAATGCTCTGTACGCAGAGGCTTTTCCACATTGACTTTCAAGTTCAAAACAGAAAAGGATTAGGGCAATGTTAAGCAGACAGAGAACAGCAATTCCTTCTCAGCTGTCTCTCCCTCTGAAATACAGACACACACGCACACACACACGTGCACACACACGTGCACACACAACATGAAATGTAACAGGAGTACTGAGAGCGCAGGAAGGAGCAGGAGGAAATGGCTCCCTGGGGAGAGGTGGAGGGAGGCTGCCTCCTGGTGCTCGTCTGCCTTTGTCTCACTGCACATAGAGCACGCGTGTGCAGAAGGCCGAGTTCCTACAGGCTTTTCTCTGGATTCTTCCTCTGTGCTAGAAAAACGCTGGACCAAAGAAACCTAACCCAGACGCTCTCTGAGGTGAAAGTGCAAACGGCAGTGCAGTAATTCAGCCCTTGACAGCAGATTCAAGTGTCAGGCTGAACTATCTTTTGCCATCACGGAAAAAAATGATGCTGAATCATCACCAAGACAGTTTGCAATCTGTTCTTGATGATGTCTTACAAAGTATGATGTATGTTGTGGACATAAATCTCCCAACTAAGCAAGAAGACTGTGTATGTGCGTGTTTTCTGTGTTTAAACACCAAAGCTATGCAGACGTTTCAGGTTTTATAATATTTCTGGCTGCATATAAGAAACAATATGTATTCCATCAAGTAGTAATCAGGGTGCAAAGTCAGGGAGCAGGTATGCAAGATGTAGCTCCCACTTCCGGTGCCGTGGTGTCTGATACATAATTAAATAGAGAAGGAAAGTTTTCTGGTTCACAGTGTTGCATGAGATGGTTCTTTTTCTCCTGCAGAGCCTCAGGGTCTGCTTTCTTAGTGCTCCCTCTGAGTGTGTGCTGTGATTAATTTTAATTCTTGATGCTTTTGATGCTTCATGTTGTCACCGGGACAGAGCCAGTAACGATGAGTGCACTCACATAGGTTGATTTGAATACAGGGCTTTTTGTTCCTGTGGGGGCTTCTTTGCATTTGGAGAAGGAAGACAGCTAACAGCATCTTTTCTTCTGCAGTGTCCCTCCTGTCCTTCAGTTTGGAGCAGCATGTGTCTCCACACAGGAGGAGAAAGCTACATGATGCGTTCACACAGCTGTGTCCTCTGTAAGGCGTTTGCCTGTAACTTATTCTCCCACGTCAGGGAAACACAATCTTGGTTGCAGATTTTCCTGTCAGAGGATTGAAGTTTTTCTCCTCTGACATGTGTTTAATTTTTAAACATGAGACATTTCTGCCCACAGACAGGTGCTCAGTTGTGACACCCAAAAGAAGAAGGTTTCAGTCTGTTTTATTTTGAACCACTTGACTAATGCTCCGAATCATAGGTCCTGGTGGATACCAAAGTAAAGGAAGGGCCTGTCCCAGTTGGGCAGGAGCCTATATTTAACATGAATACATCCTAGTACGTGGGAACTGGCATGGGACTGACAGCAAAGTGGCTATGAGCACACAAAAACACATCAACCATCAGTCATTGGAGCTGAAAATAAATACAGCTCCTAGTATTACCTGTGTTTGTTAATCTGTTTATGAATGCATAAAGGGATGCTAAGGAAAATCAAAAGAGAACTGCTCAATTGTCTGTGTTTCCTGCAGGGCATCTTTGGTGTGAACCTCTATCAGAATATGTAACTTGGCTAAAGCTTTTCTGTCTACGTATTTTTAATCAGCATGATTCTTTGGTCAGGAAGATATCTTAGACTCAACTGGCAGCAGCCAAAACTTCCTTGGCTCTATGAAAATCAGAGTGGGAAACTCCAAACTGATTTTTAAGAAATCAGTATCATTAAGTCCCAAATAAGAATATAAAGTATATATAAGACCAAGAGAAATAGAGATGAATGCAAACAAGAAAGCTGTGTTTTATGCTGCAAATCCCAAATCTTTTCTTTACCAGTGCAGCCACATGTCTGAAGATAATAACTTCATATGGTCAAATACAATCCAGCATCTGTGTAGTGTCGGGCTCTCAGCTCATCCAGCCAGCAATTAGTTCAGTGTTCACAGTTTTGTGGCAACAGAGCCATTGTCACAACTCACAGAATGGAAACTATTCCCCGTTCTGCACTGGCTTTGTCCTGTGTGTGTGTCTTGACTTTGGGGAGTGTCATTTGTTGTAGAGAGTATTGTGGATATGCAAATAGGATAAGACCTCCAGACCCCCATCTCTGGCCTGAGACCACCCACCCCTGCTTAGCTGTTCCCTCTCCTTGTTTGACTAGTGAAAACACAAATTGCCTTTTCTTCATTTAATAAAATCTTTTTTTTTTTTCCAGGACTCACAGTCTGTGTCTTTAAAAAAAAATCTCAGGACTTTCTCTTGATTACTCATGACCTGTTTCGTGCCTTCATTTCCCAAGGATGCTGAGACACTTCTGGAATCCGTGAATAATAACTTGCTTTTTTTCTTTTCCTTTAACAGTCTCCTGGATTGACTTTGACATCTGGGTCCTGACAGAAACACCTCCCCATTTCCAAACAAGTGTTCATGCTCCCTGATGTGATATTAATATGCAGTGTTGCAGCTATATCTAATGCTTATTGGTGTTGTTAACCAAGTGCTCTTTATGATTTATTATTCCTCTATTTCTGGGCAGTTTTACTGTCCTCTTCAGTGTTTCTTATATATGCTGCTAATTTAATTTGATTTCTCCTTTTATTTAGTCTGTGATTTTGTTGTTGATTTTTCTCCCTGCCCATTGTTTACATCAGTTTTTAATTTTTTGTATTTTCCATGTGACCTCCTCCACTTTCCTTTCAACCAATCATGTGCGTGCGTATCATGTGACTTTGTCATGTGGCTTGCATGGTGCTGATGATGTCGTCCACGCTGGTGAACAGAAGGTAAAACTCTTTGTTCTGATTAGTGAAATAAATCTGGAACCATAGCTTGGCACCTAGGGCTTAACCGATTCCCTTTTGTCTCATATTTTCTAAATAATTTGAGAGATTTCCTCAGGTTCTCAATTCACATCTAGAATCCACCATTCCTTGCAACCTTAACATGGCAGTTGGACAATGTGACAGCCTTTGGTTTAATGTTTTGCTTCAAGACGTTTGATCACACCAGCTGTTCTCTATAGTAAGGCCTTGTTAGCTGCAATACAGCTTTCAAACTTGAATTTTTACTGGAGTTAATCACAGTTATTCCCCAGAAACTTGCTTTATAAATTAACCTTTTAGCATTGCTATTTAACATGATAGCCAGGAGTTTTATACATCACACTTGTTCTAAAATGAACTGTAACGTTATGAAAAGGTTTGCAACCTTGAAATGCTACAAAGAGAAAAACATAACTATCGTAATGGTGGTATTTGTCCAAAAGCAATAAGAGTGCTTCACTAACTTTGTACAAATTGAGAACTTTCTGAAATAAGAACTTGGATTAGAGCAGTTTGGCTGTGATTCCTGAGGCGTCACTTTTCAAGAGTGGCCTCCCCCAGACAGGGGGAGCAAATCAAGCAAAAGTCACTTGGCAATTACCATAACTGGAGATCTTGGAGTAATCAAGAAGCACATGATTGACCCTTGCAGCAAAGGAAATAAAATTATAGCCTAATTAAGTGCATAGCGGTGACAAAATAATTAGTTAATACTGTGCCTGTCACAACCTTGTTAAAACATTTCTCATTTCCCAGAAAGAGAAAAAAGGAAGCCTTTGCTTGTGGCTTCCCCCACTAAATCGAATACCTGTTCAGAACCTGCCCTGGGAGTCAAATGCCTTCCGTTCTCTCCTAACTGAAAAGTTTTACTTCACATCACACCCTGAGACACATACGGGCTGCACTGATCACGAAGTCAAAACTAACACCAGTAACTGCCCAGTGTGCCCGCGCATGCAAGGGGTTCCCATTGATCTCACTTCTCTGAGGACTGATTGGGCGACACGGTCAAAACCGTCAATGGCTTGTCTTGCATGTTCTCTGTTCCCCGTCTGTTCTATGTCGCGCGCCCACACGTCTGAGCCCTGTATACGTTCCTCCCCTTCGCTCTCCACTTACTGTCTTGGGGACTCCTTCCTTGTGTGTACGGTAGCTTTGCCTTCATTTTGTCCCATTTACAGCCAGAGTCCTGATTTTATGTAGGAGCCATCCTCATTACTAAAAAGGGCCTCTCTGATATTTATATTGTATGAAATAAAGTGAAATCATCCCCAAATCAAAAGAATATCTGGTTCACTCCAGAATAATAGATTTGAACTGACTTCATAAAAGATCTTGATGTGAGTCTTAGGGCAAAGAATATTGAGAGTCTAGAATTTTCTAAACTCAAGTTGTACACAAAGTATCATCATTTTAGTGTTTCCTTGTATTGACCACTAGCAGAAACAGACTTCTTTCAGACTGGTGGTGACGGCTTAGTAGCTTATATTCTGGGTCCCTAAAGCTACAATTACCCCTCATCAAGTAGGGTTCCCATTTATGACAGGTGTTCCCCTGCCATCGGCAAGGGGGCAGGCTGAGGACCTGTTACTCGGGTGAGCTGCCAGCTGCAGGAAATGGCCTGATAGAGAGGCCACTGCAAATAAAATCTACAGGGGAGAGACACAAAGCTTAGTTGAGGACAGTTACAGTATTCTCCTGAACACTACTAAGAACTTGAAGTGAATTGGACCTGGATCCAAAATGTTTATATGAACTAGGAATCCTCTTCTGAGTGAGTCATTAATCAGTGATTAATGAAATCCAGTGTTGGCCGGCCACCCTCTGTCCACGGCTCCCCCCAAGTTTCCTGAGCTTCACTTACCATATTCTGAATGCTTCGTCCACCTTCAATTCAGCTGCGCAGTGTTTACTCAGGAGCACTGTGAGGAGGCGAAGGGGATGAGAAGGGTCTGGGCACCAGCCTCTATGGCGGTTGGCTGCAGAACTTCCTGAGTTTCATGTATCAAGGCCCGTGACAGATGAGCTGAGATACCTCTGCCAGGGGGGCAGGACTGAGTTTGCTGTGGGAAATTAGAATACCCTCCATGCCAAAGCTGATTTCTCACATCATGGCCTTGTGTGACTGCAGGGCTTTGGATGCCTCCAAAGAACCATGGTTCAGTCCACTGGCTGTTTAGGACTCTGTCAATGGGACTCCCACTTTCCTTCGCACACCTGTGATGAGACGTCCCCTGCTCCCCTCTGTCATGATGCCGCATGTCTGAGCATGGCTTCCTCCCCACCCATTCATAATGATCTTTTTTTTCTTTAGCTACTGACATTGACCTGTACTAGGAAGTGCTGATTCTGATGAACTAAAACTCTTTAACACCTAGTCTTCCTTCTTCGATTGAAAACATCACTAACCACCCCTTCCACACCTTCCTTTATTTTTTACAGCTGTGTGTCTGGATGACCATGATCTCTGACAAGTCGACAAAGACTTTTCACCAGGGTGTCTGCTTTAACAGCCTTTATTTCTAAGGATTGTGCACACTGGCAGCTCCCAGGGTAGACAGTTAGAGGGAAGAGCCTGAAGAAGGAAGCAGTGATGTGTATCAGCCTGAATCCTGCGGGCAAGGGCTGAGGGCTGCTGCTGGCTTTGGAAACTGCCAGTTCCCCTAGGGTTTCCCATAGGAGGGTATGGAAACATCCCGGGCACTCATTCTTCTTCATAACCCATCTGATATCCATGAAATAGTGTTGTAGATGTGCCCCAACCCCTTTTGTGGCCATGGAGGCAGGAGCCGAGTTAATTGTTGGTGATGGTTATTTCTGTCCTAACTTCCTCAGCCTGGATCAGCCCCATAACCACAAGCCATACCTTCATGGTCGTATTTTCTTTCTAGGATGATGAAACAAAGATAATTGATCAATTAATCTGTTGGTGTTTTCATGACACCCACGAGAAGGGAATCGGTATTTTCTGTGGTTCAGTCTGTCAGAGCTCATTTGATGCTATTTAATTTGTACTTCCTGCTGTCATTTGCCACCCTTCCCCAACACACCTTCCAAATTCCTAAGAAAACTGCTACTTAAAAGGGTTTATGGGCCAGGTGCCTGAGAGAGGTTGGCCCCAGAGAGCTGAGTCTCTTTTCTCTGCAGTAGTTAGGCAACACAACCACTCGTTTTGTATCCTGATACTCCCTGAAGCCAGGAACTAATGTGGAACAGTCAGATGACTCGCATGAGCACATCCTTAACTCTGGAAAGGAAAGAGAATACTACTCCAAAGGCCTGACTTCAGGGATTGAAGTTAAAGGCGATTGACACCCATCCTTAGCATTGCCATGTTGTTCCTTGGGGCTGTCAGAAAATCAGTAGGCTACCAAAGAGGCACCAGGGAGAATCAGAAGGATCTATGAATGTATGCAACATAATTCAATGAGATGCTTTTGTTTGCCATCCAGAGCTAAGCAGTTCCAGGAAGGAGAATTAATGGTCTGATAACTCTAATTCCAGTTTCCCTAAGGCAATTTGCTGAACCCGTAAGGACCTGTCAAATATCTTCCTGATAGAATTGTAATGTTTCTAAGTTGGAAATGGAAAAGGCTTAGTATCTGAATGGCTAAGTCATACATTTGGAACTTTTGAAAAGCAAATAATAAAAAAAAGTATACACAGATTTCAAACTGCTTGGAAGAAATAACCAACCAGAGGGGACTGGAATTAAGATAAACAAAGTGAGCAATACTTTTAATACCCAACCGTGTCATTTGTTAGTAAAAATAAGATAGTTTTATTCAGGATCTACATTCATAAGTAATGTATATCCAGACTGCAAACAAGTGTGTAGATTCCTATAGAAGATACCAAAATACCAGACAACAGAGATCTTGCCTTTCAAGGGATAGCCCTTGGGTGCCTCAGTATTTCCTGCAGAATGTCCAGCTCATGGTGCATCGGCTTCTTTTAGTGACAAGTAGAGAATCGCTTTTCTTCTAAAATTCAGAAACACTTCCCAGTGCCCTTGACTTGCCATCATTTTTGTCGTGGCTCTTGTATTTCAGCAGTAGTTTCTAAGTCGAGAATTAGTGCTGATGAGAAGAAAGGCACAAAGCTGACTGAGAATTAAGGGCCCAGAAATGCAGTAATTACAAAAGAAGAACCTACAATCTTGATGGCCAGAAGTATACATTTCAATTATGGTTTCAAGGAAAAATTTCCTGGGCCCTACCTATAATGCATCTGAAATACATGGCGGGGTTTTTTTGTTGTTGTTGTTTGTTTGTTTTTGTTTTTTGGGGTTTTTTTGTTGTTGTTGTTGTTTTTGCATTCATGATTTACTGTCTGCTAGGAAAATATCAGAACTGCCCAGTATTTCTTATTTACTATTGACAGGGTTTATTTTTAAGGCACTGCTGCTTTCATCTTTACATAAAATATTTTGGGAGAAAATTTTGAGTCATAGCTGAAGCTAAACTTGAAGGGTATAATTAACCCCAGGGGTCTTCTTGGAGCAACCTGCCTATTGCTGCTGAATCACAAACCAGCATTTACAAATAATTACAGTATTGGTTTTGCTGAAATTGCTTATAATGATTTCAATCACAGAAGCCACCCCAGAACCTTGGGACCCTCTAAATCATTTCCTCTGCTAATGTGTTCAATTAAGCAGTGAGCCTCCTGCATACTGAGGCCTTGTTTCCACTATATAAGCCCATTCCTTGTCAAGCATGGCTTTATGCAGAGAACCTGGGAACATTCCTTTAATTCCACTTCTAATTGTTAAGAAAAAGAGCTGACAATAAATGTTGGAAGATGAGTAAGTCAATTAACTAACTAATTCCTCCTTCCAAACCCGAACATTTTTACAAGTAAGAAAGCCACAGTTGATCAGATCTCTATGACTTAAATTGAAAATCATATTCCTGTAGAAGTACTGTACTAGGAAAGATTATATTTCTATTCAAGGACCTCACTTTTTAAAAAAAAAAGTTTTTTCATTTGGCTAGCAAGAGCATGTCTCATTTTCTTTTGAGACTTCACTGATTGATAGACTGCCTGCACACAGTAGACATTTGATCCACATTCGTTGATTAAATCATAGACGAAACACTCAAAATGTTACACCATAAAATAGTCTACATTGTATGAGAAATAATATCAGAGTAACATGGTAGTCATTCAGATAAGAAGATAACAAAGTATAGTGTTCTAACTATGGTAAATGCTAAAACCATGGTGTAATTTTTAGGGTTGAGTTCTGTGTGACTCCGATTATATTTTCTCTGAAACAAATCCAAAAGTAGAAAATTACCTTCATCAGTACTATTGAGTTCTACAGAGATTGCTTAGAGAGATTTTTGCTCATATGCTTTAAAGAGACTTAGACTCTTTTCAAATGTAGGGCTTCTTAAGAAAATTTTCAAAATTATAAAGCAAAAAGTTGACAACTTTGCCCTTAAAGATACACAATTGTTGATCTCAATGCATCCCTGTAAAATCGCCTTCTGTGCTCCACAATGTCATGGAAGTAGCCAAGGCATTGCTGCTCCCTCTGGTGCAGTGATTGAACCTTGCTGCCATGGTGGTGGACCTAGAAGGGGGCCCAGAGCTGTCTGGGCCCAGCACTGATGGCATCCCACAGGGTGGAGCTCAGAGAAGGTCTTTTGTGTTATTGACCCAGCCTTGGAATCCTGCACTACTACATTCAGTGAAAACAGTAAAGAGAGTGCAGCAAGGGAGCCCCAAAGACTTCTTCCCGTATATTCCCAAGGCACCTTGGCGAAGTGTGTGTCTCTAGCCTGGGGAGGGATTGGAAGGGCTGCCCACACTGTCTAGTGAAAATCCCTTCCTTCATAAGTCAGGTAGACCATCCGGCACATAGTTCACGCATGTTGTGATTCTCAGTGCAGAGTTAGTGATTCACGCCCATTTCCCTTTGATGCTAGGTCACTGACTCTTTCAATTTGCCCAAGATGGAGTGTTTCCCCAGGACACTGAGCATCCAGTGCTAAAATCTAAAATATTCCAGAGAAGAACTGGTTACCCTAATTCAGGCAGAGAACAGAATTTATTGGATTCTACTATAGCTTGTTCTGCCATTCATTCAGCGATGTTGATTTACCCAGAGCTCAAGCCCAGCTCTGACACCGAGTACTTTGAGTGCCTTCACAACTCTGGATGTTTATAGTGATGGAGACATCACTGAAGTGTTGCTCACGGCTCAGAAAAGCCTGAGTACTTGACATATCTAAACTAAATTTCTAAATATTTTCCACTGAGTAGTTGGGGGTCAGTGGCTAGGTAATGGTCTAAAAGCAGGACAAGATCTTGCCTGAAATCCATTTATCACTGTTTTCTGGTTGAAGAAAACAAGGAATGAATATAACTTTTCCATAAGATATTGCTCAGAAATCGAATTTATAGCTTCTCCTTGTTGCAGCGTGTATGTGTCCCCGTTGCTCTCATTTCTCAAACCTGAATGTGCCTACAGAATGACCAAAGGAGCTTGTCACGGGGAGAGTTCACAGCTCTGACAAGCACCAGGTGGTGTATGCCAGATAAGTAGGGGCCTCTGCATGAGCTTTTCTCTCTGGTTCCTCCTCTATCAAAGGGAAGAGGTTTCCAAAGGAGGCCAAGCTAGACGCTCTCTTCTCCAGCCACAGAAGGATTGGGACACAGACTGGTGACAAGCCTTTTCCTGGCTCTTCTGTCACATGTGCGTGCCCTTCTGTTTCCCAGAGAGCAGTCCAGGGTGACCCACCAGAGTATCGTATAATCACCCCAAGTTTTCTCAGTGGTCAGCAAGTAGAAGGCAGATGTAGCTTATCCTAGAAAGTACAGGATTCCAAGTGTTCTTGGAATCTTAATTTAACTCTATATCCAAAGTTTCTCACTTTGCTCCTACACTAATGAAATAGTTTCTCGTAAAGAAAATCAGCACCTTACTTCCAGCCCTCACAGTGTGTCACATACAAGTTCATCTCTTGGATCAAACTTGGATTTTCAGTGCTGTAATCTGAGCGGGCTTACACTGCAAATAAAGGAGAAAATCACCTTTTTTCTGTCGCTGCTGTTGAGAAATGCTAAAGCCATTTTTTTTCCCTTTTCCTCTCAAAGAAAAAGACTTTAATGAATGTTGCTTTAATCCGTTAAAGTGGCAAGGGTTATCACTCATTCTTAAAGCCATACATGCAGTATACTTACTTACAGAGAAGCTGCCTGAGGCAAGTTGTGTTTTATTTAACCATAAATGGAAACATTTTAAATGATCCTAAGCAATAAAATTTAATTCATGAAAAGCTGATCACAAGAATGCAGACTCCCATCAGGGATCAGACCCTCAGGCCTCAGGGGTAAGCAGAGTGCCAGAGGAAAAGAACTGGACTGTTCAGAAAAATAATTTTATGGATGTGTTTTTATGAAAAGACTCCCATTTTCCCAGATTTTAGGCTGTCCATCAAAGAATGTCAGGTTGATAATTCATTTGCAGATGTAAGAGTAGCAGACAGGCAAAGAGAAAAGCTTTCATTCAAATGGAAAAAGAGCTTTGTTCACAGAGACAGTGATCCCCGCAAGGTTACAAAGTGGCACTCTGAGTGCAAGCTCGGCCAGACACAGCTAAGTGGAATGTGATGTCTCCTATTTACTGCATTTGAGTTTCTGAGAAAGCCAGAGAAGTGCCCAGTCCCACCCTATCATCGCGTCCTCCTCTGACGGATGCGGTCGTCATTCAGGGACTCAACTTCCATGTGTGTTCACTGGCTGTTTCAGGGGAGCCCAGCGCACCTAAGCTTGAAGGGCAGATGGGAGAAGACGGGAACTCCATTAAGGTGAACTTGATCAAGCAGGATGACGGAGGCTCCCCCATCCGGCACTATCTGGTCAAGTACCGAGCGGTGAGTGGCCCCTTTCCCTTTTCCCCACTCCTGACCTTGCTGCCCTGCCACCTGCTTTGGCGTGGTGTCCACTCCCAGGTGGAACAGGGAGACTCAGAGACTTTGGCTAGAATTGTAAAATCCCGAGACCGACTTACAACATCTTTTCCATAAGATATTGCTCAGAAATCGAATTTGTAGCTTCTCCCTGTTGCAATGTGTATATGTCCCCGTTGCTCTCATTTCTCAAACCTGAATGTGCCCACAGAATGACCAAGGGAGCTTGTCACGGGGAGAGTCCACAGCTCTGACAAGCACCAAGTGGTGTATGCTGCTGGCCCTACCAGATAAGTAGGGGCCTCTGCATGAGCTTTTCTCTCTGGTTCCTCCTCTATCAAAGGGAAGAGGTTTCCAAAGGAGGCCACGCTAGATGCTCTCTTCTCCAGCTGTTTTTACACATCTGTGTCCTTTTTATTTCACTTATGAGTATATCCTCAAAGTACATCCATTTGAATATAAATGACTCAAATTTATCATTCTTTATGGCTAAGTCATACTCCATTAAAAAACCATGTCTTTATCCAGTCTCCCATAGATGAGCAGTTGGTCTGTTTCCAAGATTTAGCTATTGAGGTGCTGTAAACATGGGTGCAAATATGTCACTGTGATATGATTCTTCTAATTCTTTCATAAATATACCTAGCAGGGGAACAGCGAGGTCTAATGGGACCTTGAGTCTTAGCTTTTTAAGGAATCTCCCCACTGATCTCCACAGTGGTTGCACTAGTCTACGTTCCCACCAACAGTGGAGAAGGGCTCCTTTCTTCTTGCAGCCCCACTAGCATTCATTGTTGGTTGATTTTGTGATATAAAGCTTACATATATAAGGGGTTGGGGCTGTTGAGAGGGAAGTGGAATGGGAAAAAATGGGAATCAAGATGTGCACAAATTCTCAATGCTGAATGTGGTCATAATGTATGTATAAAATATGCTAAAATCAATTTAAAAAAAGAAAAATACCAAATAACAAGGGGGGGGGGAAGAAAGCTTGGGTTTCAGAATCAGCCACTCATAGCCTCAGATTCCATCCAGCTTTTCAGTGTACCAGTGATGAACTGAATAGGTCACTCAATCTTGCAAAACTTCTGTTTCTTATCTATAAAATGGACATAAAATTATGTATCAAGTCATTATAAAGATGATACATTATAAAGATTATATACAAAAAATGAGATATGTTTAAGAGATATGACTCTTAAACATACAAACTCTTGAAAGACTCTATAAATTTAACTAACATTACTTCTAAGATGCAGAGTATAGCTAGAAGCATCTCCTGTGGGAGGACATCTCCAACGTCAGTTTGCGTGAACAGCCATTTTCGCTCTACAGTGACAACTGGAGCAGAATGCTGAGATGTTTTAGATTTCAGCATCCTTGGCTATCTTCTCTCTTACTCAAATTTTAATATTTGCTGAATATCTTCATGTATTGTTAATATGTATTACATAACATAATGTTTACTTTGTTGAATAGGTGCTTTTCAGGACTAGTTTTCTCTTTTGTAATGATGTTTGCCTAGGAAGACAGAGAAAAAAGAGCAGAGACAGACAGCTCAATTTTTTTTTGTTTTAAATTAAAATGAAGCTCGTAATGACATCTGCAAACTAACTTACAGCACAGCTCCTGCATCCTGATTAAACTATGAGAAACTAGAATTCTCCTACTAGCAATTCCCTATAATAGTCCCAGGCCCCGGGACAAGCTTTGTCACATTCTTTTTTTTTAAGTTTTCTTTTTTAGGTTTTTTGAGACAGGGTCTCGCTTTGTGGTTCAGGCTGGCCCTGAGCTCAGCCTCAAACTCACATCACAATCCTCCTGCCTCTGCCTCCCGAGTGCTGGGATTACAGGCGTGAGCCACCACGCCCGGCACTGTGGTATGTGGTGCTGGTTGCTGCTGGAGTGAGTCTCCACACCCAGTATTGTTATGTGGTTACCGGGGAATCGAACCCGGGTCCTTGCGCTTGCAAGACAGGCACCGGAACCACTGAGCTAACTCCCCCGGCCCCTTTGTCACATTCTTTAAAGGTGTCTTTTTAGCTGATGCAAAGCAATTTGCCTGGTTAAGACCCCTTTACTGTAAGATAACTTCCTCCAGCATCAGCCCTGGGCCTGTCAAGCAGCCTGTCGTCTAGAAGCATCTGTCCAACCTTCTTACATGCCCAGCGTAGGCCTCAGACCATATGCCAGAAAAAGCCAGAACTTGTGAAGGGATGGGCTGCAAGGGTATGAAATCATTGGAAGACTTCTCAGGAGATCATCAGATCTTCTTCGGCAGCTCTTTTTGTTAAGAAGCCAGTCAGCTAACAATGGTCTTGTAAACTCCTGCTCATTACAAAGTCCCTTGGGTATGTATAACCAGAGATTGTGTTAGATGAAAAAGATAAAGTTCCAGAACTCCGGTTTCATGCATACCATAGCAGCCAAAAGAGTGTATTGTCCTCTTAGTAGGGCACTGCTCATGTGTCCTGTGAGCATTCTTGAGGTTGGGCCTGGGGGCAGGACCCCATCTGTTCAACTGCAGTTGTAGAGACAAGTCACATGCCTGGCATAGAAGACCCAATTTAGTTCAGCAGAGCTTCGCATAGCATCCTACCATGAAATGAAAGAACAGCTTCAAGCCAAGATGGACTTGGCTTCAACTCTGACTTCAAGGTGACTTCAGAAAGTCACCTGACCCTTCTCTCAGATCCCAAGCATTAGTTTAGCGTAGCCCAGTAAAACCTCCTGCAGGTTCAATATTGAGAGCCCATTAAAAAATACATGGACAGACTAATTTAGTACAGCACCTGGCACAATGTAGAGATTGAACAACTGATAATTTTTATCTTTAGTAAAACTGAAATCTGCAATATTTACTTGTTAGAAAGGAGAGTCACACACCTGAATATGAACAGCCTTCTGAAATGTGACAACAAATGTATTTCTTAACCTTCTAAGAAGTCTTCATGTCCTTGTGCCCAGGATTCTAGAGCTGAGCCTGAGGCGGGGAGGCAGTGCTTGAGCCACTGCATGCCCTGGAGGTGGTGGGACAGTGTGGGGCTTGGACTCATCCCACACCATACTTGCTGCTGTTTGCATTTGCAAATGTGCAAGGTTGACCCAGTCTGTATGATTTTGGGGATTTTTCAGGCCCATAAAACATAATGATCATGTTCTATCATTGCTTCCTATTTTTAAAACATTTTCACCAATAGTTTTCTACTCCCTTAAAGTTTACCTGTTACTCTGTCCCACCTGCATTTTTATTAAGGTTTTTTGGGGGTCCTATATTCTTCCTGTTGGTTCCTCCCAATAGCTCTCATCTGACTGGAAACCAGAGATTCGGCTCCCATCAGGCAGTGACCATGTCATGCTCAAGTCTCTCGACTGGAACGCCGAGTATGAAGTCTCCGTGGTGGCTGAGAACCAGCAAGGAAAATCCAAGCCGGCTCATTTTGTGTTCAGGACATCAGCCCAGCCTACGGCGATCCCAGGTACAGCTGCCTCTGCTCTCCATTAGTTTTCTGCTTTAAATTAATGCACAAGTGCTGCTCCTCCTAATGCGCCTGAACAACCCTGATGACTTGCTTGCTTACAGCCATCTCATGACTGGTTGACCATGCAAAGCTTAGTTTTACCTCGAACTCCTGTGCAGCGGGTTGACATGTATGGGACCCCCGGGAAGGCTTGGCCAAGCATCCTGGGAAAAGGTCCTCTTTCATTCGGCCTTAAACAACTGACGCTAACCAGTCCATGGGACCCTCAGATGGGAAATGTCCCAGCTCCTGCCTTGCCTCGGATGCTGGTTGAGTAAGGATCCTTTATGAGACCTTATCTGCCATCTGCCATTCCCTACTTGGACCATGTAACTGTCCTGTGTGCTTTCTATTTGTTGCTCGCTTTCTGTGCACAGCCATGGTCCAGATCTCTTCTCTATGGGAACCCCAAGAGAAGAAAGAGATGGTGCCTCGTTAGTTATAAGCCGTATCTGTCAAGAGCCTCTCCACTGACAAAGAGACTAAAGCTGAACTTCTTGAAATGGAACAAGTGGAGCAGACAGATGCTGGAAAGCACCATCTATAAAAGGCAGTTAGTCTGCTAGAAACCACAGTGGCAACAGAACTCTTAGGAGATGCAGATCTGTCTCTAGGGATCCAGGATCAACTCAAGTGTGGGAATAAAGTGAGAGTTCTGCTTTCTAGCCTAGCTCCCTGGATCTGATGGCTGATCCTCTCATTGGCCAAATTCATCAGAATAGAAAGAGATCTTTAGCCATCACTTTGTTTTTCAAGGCCAGACAAATGCCAGCCACAAGCAGGAGAGAAGGATATGGGACATATAGCTGCAGCCTGTTGGAAGGGGCGTCACATATGCTGCCGTGCTGGTGTGTGGTAGGGAGGTGGCCTTGGGGAGCCATATTGTGCCTGCTCTGTCTGTAGAACTTCTGGAGACCTCACTCAGGTGTCAGGATTGCTGCTTCAGGGGGAAGACAGGCCAGAAGTGTGGAGGCTGCTTGTATGCAGGGCTGTGTGCGTAAGTGATAGAGTGAGGCGACATCTCACAAGAGATCAATGTGTGATTCCTGACAGTTATCTGTGTGTGAATGGGTATGTTTGGGAGATGTGGGAGGCCTCCAGCGAGTTGGCAGGTGAGTTTTAAACTGCAGATCAGAGGTGTCCATTGCATTATGGGGAAGCCTATCTAGTGTGTGCTGGGGGTGTGGTGGGGCAGGTCCCCGCAGGGCCAAAGGAAGCCAGCTGGGTGTGACTGCAAGAAACGCCTTCATTCCCACTTCATAGTACGTCTACATGGAGGTGGCCCTCCTGTTCTCTGCCTCATCTTTTCTTGTGTGCTTTGGTCAGTGTTTGCTTGATACTGGTGGCACATCGTGAGTGTCCAGATCCTAACTGCCTTGTGGGACACCTGGGGGCGGGGGGCTGAGTAAGACTCGAGACAGCAAGACAGATGCCTTACGGCAACTATTCCCTGGGGTGAGACTTCTTGAGCAGTTTGCTTGGGTGTTCTATGTTCCTATGCTGGGTACTGCAGCAGTATTCATTCCTCCATGACAAAAATACTAGTGAGACTCTGTCCTCTAGAGGCCTTGTTGTGAGTCACTCAGGTGCCCAGCTAAGCCAGAGAGGGCTGGGGCTGCTCACTTTGTCCTGGATGGCTCTGTGGCTCCCCTGCACAGGTGTTAGAAAGAGGAGGCTCTGGGCTTGGTTGGCTATTCCTGGCCTTTGTATTGAGATCCAAGAATAAAATCTGTGCGTCATCAGACATACATTCGTGGTTGAGTTCTGTGGTCCCCAGGGAGGCAGGAGGTGAGATATGCAGGATTCTAAGAGCATCATAGTGGAGGTTTGTACAGTAGGAGCGAACTCAGCGAAGGCAGCCCTGCCTCGTCTGTGGCGGCCCGTCCTGGTACAGGCATTCCATGCATCTCCACCACAGGGCAGACATTAGAGCCTAGACCCTTGGCGTCTATACCTAAGATGCAACACCTTAGGAAAGGTAATACCCTCCTAATCAGACCCTGGTTTCTCCCTGGAGGCTCCTGCTCTCTCACTTTAATTTCATCTGCTCGCTGGCCCCTTAACCCTCAAATTAACCCTGCTGTGCTGCTTATGGCATTGCTGAGCTTCTGACCTGGCCTATGGTGTTGATACCGCACTGAACTCTTCTCTAACTTTTGTCCGTTTAATTTACGAAGTTGAATTAACCTTGGATTCTTATGTTTTCAATATTTGACCTATTGTTTTCTTTTTATCTATTTTTTTTCTCTGTTTCTGTCTCTTCCTTCTCTTTCCTCCCCCTTCCCCTTCCTGTGTCTGTTGTCACACTTGTCACCTTGGACGCTGCTGGGACATCCTCACCGTCACGTTTATTTTTAAACAACCACATTCTCTCTGGGGACCCATTGCTTGGTACCTGCAGCCACCTTGGGAGGCAATTCTGCATCCTACACCTTTGTCTCATTGCTTTTCTCTGCAGTGACTCTTCTTTTGCTCTGTTAGAAACATGAACACAAAAATTAAATTCGCTTAAAAGCTCAGTTCCTATGAAAACGATCAGTGCCCCCTTGGAAGAACCTGTCAGAACCGCCATGGCCCAGCCATGGCCCCGAGTGAGCATTCTGTGTGGAAGAGGAAGGTTTTGCGATTGGAAAGAGCTTTACCTCCTGACATTTTGCCATTCACATGTAGTTCTGTGCCACTTCATAAGGAGTTTACCCCCTTCCTAATGGCAGTAAAAGAATTTGACAGCTTTTCCCTTAAATGTTATTTTTTTAAAAAGCATTATGCTAGGTTCACAGAAAAATTTTGGTGTATCTGCTCCATGATGCATTTTTGGTAGCAGAGGAATATTCCTAGGCACCTCCTAAAGCTTGCCTCAGATTACTGAAGTCACCACATGCCCCTCAGTCTAACCCTGTGTCCTTCCTTCGCCCTTCAGTAAGTAGTTGGCTTTGCTTACATTTAAGTATTTAAGTGCCTGTGTTAAAAGAGCCATCCATGGCCTGTGTAGTCTGCTGATTTGATGGATAAATTAGATCCCCCGGTGCCCAGTATTGTAACCAGCACCCCCAGCTGTCCTGTGAAGAAGGCCAGGCTGTGAGGCACTGACCCACGTTGGCTGTGAGAGGTGCTCGTCTCCAGTGGAGGTGATTCTCCTGCTGCATAACAGCGCCTCATAGCTCAGCACAGAGCATCCGAGTCTTGGGGGTTGTGCTCCTGTCACGACCCACGTGTCACCATAAGCATCCCTGTACTAGGCAGCTTGGAAGCATCACTGTGAACCAGGCACCAGTCCCTTACCTTCTCCGCTCAGTCTGAGCAGTACAGAAGGGAAGAGACAGGCCACTCCAGACCACCCAGCCCAGCCTCCCAGCTGCTCAGATAGCCCAGTGACACTTTTAACATGTTCACGGCAAGCAGGAGCTCCTGTGTGCTATTGCGGAGTTCACCCAGGAGAAGAGGTGGGCACTGCAGTACAGTGGGGAGAAGAGGCCCAGGGCCGAACCCCGGTCAGCAGGAAAGCCTGGGGACAGACCTTCTACCAAATGAAACTCCCTCCCCGCCATGCTCATTTGTCATTCTATCTATTGCTTCTCTGAACATCTCCATACAAGTTTGGTTTTCATTCTTTTTGTTCTTTATATATTTTTTCATTGTTATTTTTTAATGTTAAAAGACTAGCCTTTCTCTTTGGGGAATCCACCTGACACCAGGCTGTGGCCTGGGGGCAGAGTCACCTATGTTGGCCCCAGCAGTGTCCCCAGCAATCAATATGGAGGCTCCAGGTTGCTCTGCAGCTCACCTGAGTAGCACCTGCCCTCAACCATAGTCTCTTGCCCTGGAGCCCTGGCCTAGTGTCCCATCAGGGCAGTGACAAGACAACTCTCAGACACAGGGCAGTGCCACAGGGAGAGGAAGGCAGGACCAGCAGAGCCCAGCATGAGCACCCTAAGTTACGGATAGCTGCAGGGAGTGTCCTCCCGGCTCTGCTGCTAGCTGTGGGTTGAAGTCCCTGTATTTGCGTTGGGAGCTTGGCTTGGGGACCTCCCTCAGCCCAGACCCAGCCCACCACAGGAGAGGAATGATTTCAGTATTTCTAAAGGGATTTTTGGAAATCTAGCCTCAGCACATCCTAGGGCTGGGTAGCTCTCCACTTGAAACCTCTGAGGTCTTCACAGCAGGTCACTAGCCTGGCCGTGACTGGTAACGGTGTGGCCTTCGAGAGCCAGCACCAGTATGCACTGAGCCTTGCTAGACACTGAGTCCTCAAAGGCTGCCGCCCTATCCCCACCGGGAGTCCTTAGGAGTGGTCCTCAGAGCACTGCTGGGCCAAACACTCCCATCCTCGAGTGCACCCTGCCTTAGTTCTGTCTTAGCCTGGCCACATGCCACATGCCCTGGGGTTTCTCTGCTCATTTATGGAATATTTATACAGCAGGTTTGGATCATGTTTTTCTACTAATAAGAATGTTAACACTGTCGTGTAGATAATCAGCAAGGCCTTTATGAAGTTTACACCTTTGCATTATTAAAGGATATAACAGTTCATGTGAACTTACCAGCGTGTTTTGACTTTATTTGATAGTCGTGTGTCCAATACAGTGTTAAAAGGGCCTTCCCTCCACCTCTCCACACCTGATGACTGATTTCCTAGCAGGTTTGGAGTTCTAGCTGGATAAAATCCTTACCCTTGCTCGTGAGGAGCAGTGTGCATTTCTTAGCTTCCTCAGAAGTGTTACAGGTCACTGCTGCCTTCGAATATGCAGCAGATGGAGAGAGGGGAGAGGTCCTTGCAGAATAGAGAGGATGGTCACTCTGGGGACTGGGCCACGCTCTGGCTCTGCAGCAAGGTCTTGGATCACACAGAAACTGTTGTTCCTAACAGTAACCATACAGATCTTGAGATACAGAGAAACTCAGAGAAGTTCTTTATGGCAAACTGTATTGTGTTTGTAATCACACTTAGGCATCTATTGCAAGCCTTTGAGACCATCTGTCTGTGTAGCCATTTCCAGGAAGGAGCAAGCAGACATTTAGGGGGTGTAAGTGAACCAGAATCCCAACTCAACCATTCCGAGAGTCTTGACATCCCTCTGGGGCTGAGAGGGAACTTTTGCATCCAGGTCTAGTGGCACAAAGGCTGAGGCCCACCTAGATATCTGTAAAGTATGAGGCCCACATTTCTGCCTTTAGGCATAAGAAAGCAGGCATAGGCTTGCATGAGCGGCAGCTTGGGACAGGCCAGCTCCTTCTCAAGTGCAGCCTTCCCCAAGATAGGAGCCACAGAAGATGGACAGCGCCTACCACCACTCCCACTCCTGAGGGCAGCTATCACCTTGGAGGCTATGAAGGACTGCTCCCAGGAAGCTTCTTTGCATGCGAGGTACATGGGTGAGTTAGCCAAGGTGAAAGGGGAGATCACAGCAAAGACAGATCTCTGAAGAGATTTTTTAATTTTCCCTTTGATAAAATGTTCCACGAAATGTAGGAGAAAACCATTGCCCTAGTAGCTTTCCTGAACTAAACAGTTCTGCAATGTCAACTGAGAGGGTGTGATGTTGGCTTGCCTTGCGTGCCCTTCCACCTGTGCTGTGCTCACTCCCTGACTCACGGCTTCTTTCTCTGAGTGAGGCCAGCATTCTCCCTATAGAATGAATAGCACCTCATTGCTCTAGCAGTCTCAATTCTTAGCAGTGTGGGCCTCTGTGCTTGCTTTCTTTTAGGAGAGTCTTTGCTTTCTGTCCATCTGTCCTATACATCAAGCTGAGTGTTTGGTCAGATCATCAACCAAGAGGCACAGTTCCTTCTTGTTGAGGGATCATGGGATTGGCTGTGATTCACTGTGATGCAGGGAAAGGAAGAACTGGGAATGGTGGACTTTGCTTACATCTTCTGGGATACTGGTTCAGATACCAACTCCTGACCCTCACCTTCAGTTAAAAGGCATTGGTTTTTCATACAAAAAAAAAAAAATCACAAGGATCAGTGATTAGAATCTACTGAGCATTTTAGTCTTCCAGGAAAAACTCCTCAGTGTTCATTGTGGAGACTGGCCTTAAGGAATTTGCACCTGTGCTAAATTCTTAGAATATCTAACTGGAAAGATAGACTTTCTAGTGGCTGAAGAGGACCTGCAGACACCCTCTGCCCAAGGCCCATTGAGCACAGTGAGATCACCCAGAGCAATATAACATCAGTGTTATAAAGGAGTTGTTCTGCCTCTACTTAAGTGCCCCCAGCAACCAGGGGCTGGCCTGCACATTGTGTGAGCAGCTCTGATAGCCTTTTCTTATATGAAGCCACCATCTTCCCCACCCCTCCCCATGACTGACATTTGCTGATTCGAGGACAAGTAAGTCATGTTCTGTCTCGTGGCAGACCTTGACATATGTGGAAGCAGTGTTACCATCTCCAGGCTATATGTTCATTCATGCAACAAATATTCTGTGAACATTTTCTGAGTTGGGATCATCCTAGGCGCTGGGGAGAGAGAAGAAAGAGTCAGGCACCTGTCTGGAGAAGACAGCCCAATAGCAAGCAGGCAAATGAACAGAACACAGCAGGGAGTGGTAAGAATAAATGAGAAGTGTGATTGGAAGTGAGTTGGGGGTACTTCCATAGAGAAGAGACTATAGGGGAACATCACTGAAACAGGGACACAGGGCCTGAGGCCTACAAGGGAGCAAACAGCCCTCCTTGAAGGTGTTCATCAAAGAGTGAATGTTGCAGGCAAAAAATCAGTCAGACGGCTGGGGCAGAGATCTAGTGTGATCAGTAGGCTGAGTATAGGCCGCCTGGCTGGAACACAGGGGTGTAGGGACCTGGCGTCATCCACACGGCCAGAGAGGTGGGCAGAGTCCAGAGCACACACAAGGCCAAGGCCCTGGAAAACTCTGAATTGTCTATCAAGTGAAAGAGAACACAGCCCTACTTGTGGCTGTGCACAGTGCAGTCTTTTCACCCACCAGCCTCTCCTCTCCATTGTCCTTAGGCCTTCTGTGGCCTGTAGCAGCACCTGTTGAGCCAGCACCTGTTGAGCCAGCCTGTCCCAGCTGCATCCTGTCGTTAACAGACAGCATAGACTCTGTGCTTATGTGTGAACCTCAGGATGTAGACTGTGTGCCACTGAGTCCAGAAGTGCAGGTATACCAAACAAACAAACAAAAAATACTTCTACTCTTCAGGAAGTAGGCATTTACACCTACCAGACATTGGAGTCAAAAGGCTACAGTCTTCAAGCCCAATGTTGTGGGAATGAGAGAAATTACAAGGTCTAAATGACTTCCTCATTCAGGGAAACATCTGTGGGCCTACAGATCGGAAGACCTACATCTCCTTCGCTTTTTGGGTGCAATGTAGGTGGGTGAGGAAGCAGATGGATGGTTTTGTTATGCAGCCAATCAAAAGTGCCTCTGCGTGTTAGGTAGCTGATGAGAAAATGCCTCTCTACCGAAGGCAGGTTTTTTGCCACAAAAGCCCACAAACAAGGTAGCCAGAGTCCTCCCCGGTCTCGGCCTTTCTTGGAGGAATGGGCTAGGGTGGGAATGACCAGCCAGAAAGCCTGAGAAGGAAAAGCTGAGAAGTAAATCCAGGTCCCACTGGGCTCAGAGCATTTGGGAGCCAGGGAACCTCCTCCTGCTCGGGCCCTGCTGTGCCCAGAGAAATAGACTGGCATGCTGGTCTGGTGGCTGGGCCCAGTGGAGTGACACTGTCACTAGATAAGCTCCAGAGTGCCTGGGTGAGGACCTTGCAACATATGTGTGTCCTTAGGCACACAGGTGGTAGAGAAGAAAATGGTGGCTGTCCTAGTGCTGCTTACATGGGTGATGTGTTCTTCTGTGGTCTGGCCTGATATGTGATTGTCAGGCCAGTGGGCCTGGCCTGGCACTCAGCAAAGTGAGTCGGGCAAAGCAAAACTCCAAGAAGTACTGGCCCCAGTTTCTGCCTCCAGACTGCAGACCTTTCTCCAAGGGTGCTTGAGACAAGGTCTGGTGGTAGAACGGAGCTGTACATAGTTCTGGACCCATGGCTTCCAAAGAAAAACAAATTGTTTTTCCATTATTCCACTTGGGGTCTTTGTGTCCCCGTGGACACAGGCAGAGCTCTGCATAGGTCCTGCTTCCTGAACACTATCATTGGTCTCCAGAAGACTGATGGAGACCACCAAAAGGTCAGCGGCCCACCCCAAGCAGCTAACATCAACGATGGCCACACAGAGCTGAGTCAAGTGCCCAGATTTGGAGGACCAGAGGGTTGTTTGGGGGGGGGGGGGACTAGACAGCAAGGCTGAGTCTTTCAGAGCCAGCCTAGCCAGAACGGGGATCTGGGTGCTGCTGGGAGGTGAGAGTGCAGCCGTCTGTGCGGGCGCCTGACCTGCAGCTGAGTATGCCTGTCTGTGCGAGTGTGCAGCTCTGGGTGAGTCTGCTGGTTTTCCCGAAGTCTGACCCAAGCATGCATGGTTCCCATAAGGTGAGTATTACCAGACCTTCCCTCACCCCTGGGCCTGGGGAGGCTGCTGAGTCTCCAGTCTCTCCAGCTGCACTCGTTTTTCTGGGTGCAGCAAAGAGGTGAGGGTGGTTCATGAGTCCAGTGCACTCCAATTTGGGGCTTCTTTGGAATTATTCCTAAAAAGGGGAGAGGATAGGTGTCCATATGGTGCGACCCATTGTGCCACAAGTCCCAAGGACACCCTGGAAGCCTTATGTGGGACCCTGTCCTTCATTGTTCTCAGAACGGCTGCCCAGCCCGAAGCCAGTGACCTACACACTTGGTCTGCAAAGCCCAGGGAACACACGGCAGCGCCCCTTAGCTGTGTCCTCATCCAGTGTCCTCGGACCCCACCCTGCTGTGAGGCAGTCTCTGAGGACTCATGGCTCCCAAGCCCCCTTCTCATCCTAAGTGGAAACCCCTCGTCCCCATCCCGAGATGAGACGAAGCTGTCATCTCTCCCCTTGGAGGATGTAGGAGACCTTGTTGTCTCCAACCAGTACACAGAGAAGCCCCGGGGAAGGTGACACTCTGGATTGAATGCCCTGGGCCCTGCTCTCCCCCAGGGGCTGTTGCTTACAGTGTCAGGACTCGCATCTTAGCATGTTAACCTTCCTCCATCTCATTCTCTCTCAAGCCAACGGCAGCCCAACATCAGGTCTAAGCACCGGAGCCATCGTGGGCATCCTCATTGTCATCTTCGTCCTGCTCCTGGTGGTTGTGGACATCACCTGCTACTTCCTGAACAAATGTGGGCTGCTTATGTGCATCGCCGTCAACCTGTGTGGAAAAGCTGGGCCAGGAGCCAAGGGCAAGGACATGGAAGAGGGCAAGGCTGCCTTCTCGTGAGTGAAACCCTCCCCCTCTGAGTCTGGGCTCTACCCCTCCCGAGGACCTAGCAGCCACACCACCTCCGAGCCATTCACCAGTGTCTGTGGTGATCTTTCCTTCAGTTTCACTTTCCCCGTGTGGAAACCCGGGGTGAAAAAGCCTCCCGTGGCCTTGGGAGGTATGGAGTCAGGAGTGACCCATTTGAAAAGCAGGCTGTTAGGCCTGACTCCCATCCTGGAGCAGTAGAGTCAGATTAAAGTCTGAAAACCCTGTGAAGGTCAAAATAGAAGATTATGGGATGAGTATTTGAGGGACACACTCACCTGACTTTCAGTTTTTTGTTCTTTCATTCATTTATACATTCACACATCACTCAACAAATACTTAGGCAGCAGCTAGCTACTAAAGGCAAGGCACCATTTCCAGGCTTGAGGGTACAACCAGAAACAAAAGAATAACTCTTCCTGCCCTTGTAGAGCTGGCGATCCAGCTCTGTCCAGCTCCATCTGTGGAAAAACAGATGCTGAGCAAAAAGCCTCTGAAGACCATTGCAAGCTGAGGAGGGGATGAAGAGAGGAAATAGGTGGTTGAGCCCCACCACAGACAGGACAGGCACTGTATATCCATCTACACATAAGCACATTGGCCTACATGCACAGATACGTGGATCATATTGAGCTCTTACCTGTACCAGGTACTTGATAAGCATTTTATATCCATTATCTCATTTAATTATCATATTGACCAGGCCAGGGACATACTATTACATGCCTCATTTAAAAATGAGGAATCTGAAGCAGAGTGCTCACTTGTGGTCAAGGTCACACAGCTCATGAGACGGGCTGAGACACATGCACTCGTACCTGGCTTTGGATGTCCACACTGCAGCTTCTTGGGAGGCCTCATTACCCTGAGCCACAGCTGCTTTGCCTGGGGCCCACCCTTCTGGCGTGGGGTTTAAGTAGCACAACTCTCTCCACAGGAAAGATGAATCCAAGGAGCCCATCGTGGAGGTTCGAACCGAGGAGGAGCGGACTCCAAACCATGACGGAGGGAAACACACAGAGCCCAATGAGACCACACCGCTCACAGAGCCCGAGTACGTGGGTGGGAGGGACTGGCGCTCCCTCGGTAGAGCCCACCTGCCTCACCGTCCTCCCCAACCTTTCATGCCTCCCACAGGGCCAGCCAGAACTTCAGCTGCCCCAGTAAACCTGCTTGGCTGGGCAACACCTGACCCCACTCTCTTTAGAGAGCAGGCATTCGTGGCGCTTTGGGGGGTGGCTGAGAGCCCTCAGTGGGCTCCTTGTGCAAGTGGGTGTCCCTGGACCCATTCCCAAGTTGCACCATTATTCTGGAAATGGTTTAAGGTGACAGAACCTGACTGAGAGAGGCTTAGCTAATGCTGATTAATGTTTCTTAGAGTTCTGGGCTTTCCTGGTTTTTTAGCATTAAAAAAAAAAAAACCTCAAAGAAGTTAGGAACCTGCCTGGTTAAATTCCTTGACCTTTATCTGCTCAAAAGCAAAGAGACCCTGACCAGAAAATAGGAAAATAGCTGCCTGGCTCTGAGAGATCGGATGGGTTAGAAGGGAATGGAATTTCACAGGATCCACAAAATCTGTGCCTGGAAGAACCCATGGCTCCTAAGAGCCTTTCAGAACACCCAGCATATGCCTGAGTCCTGCCTTCCCCAGAGCTCCCTATGACCCTGCAGACGAGCTAAGCCTCATTCTTCTAGGCCCAGGAGGCCTGGAATAGGTGGGCGCTGGGCCAAAACCTGCCTCTTCTGGAGTGGAGACCAGGGCCCGACATGAGGAAGTCTCAGATGAGCTTGTAGGGGCAGGAGCCCTGTGCAGCAAAATGCAGGGATGTCAACAGGGAGGAAGGGCTAGCAGGTCCCCTCGACCCTGCCATGTTCTTCGTTGTCTCCTGTGTCCTCTTCTGTCACCTGGGTGTGTGCTTCCTTAGCATCCTCATTTCTCTGTGGACCTGTGTCCCTGCCTGTGCATGCCCACCCATGGCCCTTCTCCTGGCTTCGGCCTTGCTGCCGGCTTCTCTGTCATGTTTCAGCTTTCATTGTCTATTTTCTTCTACTTCCTGTCCTCTCCACAGGCTGCCTGCTGACACTACAGCCACTGTTGAGGACATGCTGCCTTCTGTCACCACCGTCACCACTAACTCTGACACTATCACCGAAACCTTTGCCACTGCTCAGAACAGCCCCACCAGTGAGACCACCACTCTGACCTCCAGTACTGCCCCACCCGTCACGGCCGTGCCGGACTCAAATTCTGTGCCGGCTGGCCAGGCCACCCCTTCCAAGGGGCCTGGCATCACCACCTCCTCCTCGTCCCCAGCCTCAGCCCCTAAAGTCGCCCCCCTTGTTGACCTGAGCGACACCCCAACGTCAGCCCCTGCTACCAGCAATTTGTCCTCTAGTGTCCTGGCTGATCAAGGAGCTGTCCTCAGCCCCAGTACCCCAGCCAGTGCAGGGGAGGCCTCCAAGGCCCCTCCAGCCAGCAAGCCAAGCCCCACCCCAGCCCCTACCCCAGCAGGGGCAGCCAGTCTGCTAGCAGCAGCAGCTGCCCCTGCCTCAGAAACCCCCCAGGCCAAGCAAGAGACTCCCAGCATCAAAAGCCCGGACCCAGAGCCCACCCAGCCCGGCGCTGTGAAGAGCCCACCCGAGGCAGCCACAGCCCCTGCTAGTCCGAAGAGCGAGGCTGCCTCCACCAGCGCCACAAACCCTCCCCAGGGCGAGGACTTTAAAATGGACGAAGGGAACTTCAAGACCCCAGATATTGACCTTGCAAAGGATGTTTTTGCAGCCCTGGGCTCTCCTGCTCCCGCCGCTGGGGCCAGTGGACAAGCCCCCGAGCTTGCTCCTCCCACTGCAGACAGCTCTGTGTCACCTGCACCAGCAAAGACCGAGTACGGCCTCTCTCTGTCTGCTGTCGTCGGGTTGTGTCCTGTGGTGGTGTGCGTCTGTGCTGTGCTGTGTCCTCCTTGTTAGACGTGTCCTCAGCCTCGCCCTGGGTTTCTCTGAGGCAACTGTCAACCAAGGGGCTGGGAAGAGGCAGCAGCAGGGGCGGGCAGCAGGGCCTGGCAAGTGGAGCAGCCGCTGGCTCGCTAATTAGGCCGTGTTCATTATAGTTCATCCTTATCAACCAAGCAGTGCTTCTGCTTCCCTGGGGGGCCTTGCAGTCAGGCCAGTGACAAGCACAGCTTGGGAAGGCAGTAAGGAGGCCAAGGTGCCCTTATCTGCCACCCTGGGTATCATCGGCGCGTTATCGAGGGCCACTTGCAAGACATTATTGTGTGGGGAGGAAGAGCAAGTCCCCGAGGCCCACGTACAGGGAAGATGCAGCCCCCAGACACACACTGGTTTATGTGTCTGCTCTTTCCCACCCACCCTGGTTCCTGCTGCTCTTAAAAGGCCTGGGAGGATGGGCTGCCAACACCAAATGCCTGGTGGGTCTCTTGAGTTCAAGGGAAAGTCCTCCACCTTTGAGTTTCTCCAGTGTGATGTTGGCACACCTTGGGCTGGAGTCTGTGCCTTCTCTCCTATGTCCTTAGGCCTGACCCTTGCTCCTGGGACCTGTGGAGGCAGAGTCAGGCCTGAGTCTTTATGGAGGCTCCGTGCCCACCCCAGAGAAGCTGTCATGGTGCCACTGTAGACAGCTGTAGACAGATTTTCACCAGCTGCCTTGAAGGTCAGCATCAGGAAATGAATGGCCTTGTCTACTGCACTTTTGGTAGCAGGCTAGCATGTTGGAAGCCTCCTGAGGAAAGCCACCTTATCCTGCCTGCCCTGCTAGCTAATGCAGAGGCACTATGCTCGCATCAGTTGAAGCTGGAGCAGGAAAAAAATCCCTCTAACTCAGTGTTTCCCAGCCTGGACTTTGCATTAGAGTTACCTGGATGCTTTTAAAAGTCATGGGTCCAGGAGTTGGGGGTCATGGTGATTTTGACATGCGTCCCACTTGTAGACAAGGGCCGTCACCAGAAACCCCAGAGGGCCAGGGTAGAAGCGGGGAGATGTTTGTCGACTGGGGTCTCAGCAGTGCTGTTTTCGTGATTCTCTGCAGGAAGGGCCCAGTAGAAGCAAAGTTGGAGTGCCAGGAGTCAGAAACAAAACCAGCGCCAGCCGAAGTCAAGACGGTCCCCAACGACGCCACACAAACAAAGGAGAACGAGAGCAAAGCATGATGGGTGACAAGCAGCAAGCAAAGATCAAAATAAAGTGACACAGCAGCTTCACCAGAGCATTTCCAATATCACACACACACGCACACACACACACACACACACACACACACACACACACCCCACAATCTCATTCCTCTAGTGTCTTTTGCCTTTAAAAAAAAAAAACTAAACAGATAAACATGGGATCTCCTTTTTGTAGGTTTATAGAAAGGGCTCCTTTGTTGCGCACTCACTTGTAAGAAAATGAAACAAAAACGTTAAACCCACAGCCAAACTAGGACACTCCGTTCCCTGAAACCATTTAAAAATCAAACAAAAGGACCCCAAATTAAGAATCTAGGAAGCTCAGAAAAAAAATCTAGGTTCAGGAAGACCACACTTGTTGTTACCCAATTGGCACAGACCAGTTTCAGAGAAATACTTTCAGGCACTAAGACTAACCGAATGAACAAAGTCCACACTTTATTTTTATACTTTCAGTCAAGTTCAAACTCTGTAAAACCTCATAAATAAGTTATAATTTCTGTTCACTTTGTAATTGTTCAGTATGCAAAGTGTGTCACCCTTTCTAGCTGAATTCAGTTCCCACATAGACTCTTGTTTTGTAGGAAGAATGCCAAATTGCAGCTTCTGAGGGTAGATCTCAATTTGCAGTATTCAAACTTCTCTTGCTTTCTTTTTCTTTCATTGCATTGTTTTTATATTTTTTTCTCCTTCCTTTCTGCCAACTTTATTTTCCAGTGTTTACAAGTTGACAAATGTTTGACTTCGGTTGTGTTTAAATGTCCATGTAAAATAGTTGCCTTTTTTTTAAGTAACAAATACCGCCGAAAGGTTGGTGGGATCATCACAGGCTTGCTTCAGCACAGGGCACCGAGAGGAAAGATGATTGCTTACAGTGGCTCTTCCCCTGCCTACCCCATTCTGATCTACAGTTTTTTGCCTGTGTCCAACTCAGGTGAAAATCCGTCTCATTCTGGGATGGCTTGGCCTCTTGAGTTTGGGTTCTCTCGTGTTTCATGGGGGTTAGACCACGTTCTGATTGGCGGCCACCTGCCTGTGTCTGTGACAAAGGATCTGCCTCCCAGGCGTCCTCGCCCTTCCTTCTGAAGGACTCCTTAGGCTTTGTTGAATGAAGCAGAGACGATTGTATATTTGGGGCTGGTCTTGGTGAACACACATTTTTACCCCAAACATCCCCTTTGTGTAGAGAGTCAAATAAAATATATACATGCCATTTCCTTTTGAGCCCAGAATCTAGATTTGAGCGGAAGAGCATGTGTGCTTCAGGGAATTAGTGTCTTTTTTTGGAAATCTGTTGAAGTAAAGTAACATCAGCCTTCTGTTCACTTAGGCAGCATTCGTAGAAACAAAGAAAAGAAAACCTACTATCTGGAGTAATAATACAACTTTCCTGGGTTGGAAACCAAGTGGGGGAAAAATACAGAAACTTAAAGGGGGATGGGAGGGGGGAGAAGGGAAAAGCCAGCCCTTTGTATAGAAATTTTGCTTTTGTTTCTCATTCTACTTTAGAACTGCAAGCTTGTGCACTGTGGATGCGTGAATATTTTAGTGTGAAACGTGTTTTTGTCATAGTATTGAAATAAAACTTCAACATAGTTTGGTTGTGGAAGGTATAGCAGATAGTTCAGAAAAATATTCAGGAAACAAAAAAATAACTCTTAAAAGGAATCGAAGCCTTTAAACAAAGAAAATAAAATAGAGATGATGATGAAGAAAAAGAAGAGGACGTTAAGTCAGCTGAAATCGATCCTCCGGCATGCGTTCCTTTCCTACGGTGCAAAGCAGCAAGAGGTGAGGGTGGAAGACCGCCTCTGCGTCCACTCGGCCACTCGCCCCATGTTCTGACACTTCTGCAGTCCAGTCGGTGGCAATGCTAGATTATCATTTCAAACTGTGAAGAATATTGGTCTTGTCATTTGCTAAATGTGGGGTTATTTTGCATTTTCTCAGCTCCTGGGGATGGAAATGGAGGATCCCAAAACAAGCAGTCCTGGCCCCTTTGATTCTAGGGCCTACAGAGATCTGTGGTTCAAAGGCACAGGCCCTTGGGAAAAAGCATCGAAGGAAGACTGCTCTTGGCACACAAGCGGAACTGGAAAGTGGGCACCTAGGCAGAGAAGGCTGGGTGGTGATGACGGACACTTCTGGTCACCAGGCTCCTCGGTGGAATCCGTGCCTCATCTTAGGACCATAGTGGTTGACCAGAGAGGCCAAGGCTGTGCTGTACTTCCTGTGTCTCACGCTAAGTGGTTGTGTTTGGACAAATCAATTTTGGTTTTCTTAGGTATAGTCAAGCCTCAGACAACCTGGCCCAGTGCAGCTGACCCCCTCAGAACCCCGGCCCTACCATCAGCTGGTACCCAAAACTGTTCACACTTCAGTCTGCCTCCCTTTCGCATTAGCCATCCATTTGTCTCAGCATGCATGAGCTTTCTTTTTTTATTTTATTTTATTTTTAAAGATCAATGCTTTCTCTAAAATCAGAGTCACTTTATTTTCAAGATGCCCTATCTTTTATGTTAAGAGATAAAAGTGTATGATTTTCCTTTTTAAATTCTCCAAAGGAGGCATCAGCTCCACAGTTTCTGTGTCGATGTGTCTATATGTGTATGTGCCATACATATGTATTCACATAAAGATCGTCATGGCCGGGTTGTGCGGGAGGGCACGTGGGTGCCGTGAGCAGGTGTCCCACTCCTGAAAGGCCATGGTGTATATAGTGCAGCTTTGAAGTGGAACTCTATTTTCACACTTTTCTATGGAACCTCCCATGTCCCAGCTTTTCACCCTAGGCTGTCTCTCTGAATGGTGGTTTCCAGACCTCCATTAACATCCCTACCCAACATTCTGTACTCTGGGGGCCTTCTCTCTTGTTATAAAACTTTTTACCAAGTGAAACATCAACACCACCTTTGTTTCCATTCTCACTGGTGTAAATACTGAGTACTAACTGAGAATTTTGACTTTGCATTCTGTCAGAATACTTGTGTTCAATAAAAACTGAAAGAAAAAAAGCAGTTATGGTCAAACTGGGATTTCTTTCAATTCAGTGATTCTGTTATGTGAATCAAATGGAAACGTGCTTGTGTTATTTCTGTGTGTCTGTTTTGTTTTATGTGTGAGCAGGGTCAGTTCGCCCTAGTGTTTTGAGTTCATGTTGCCCAAATAGTAGTTTCTGTCTCCTCACAGGTTAATGGAAGAATCCTAAATTAGAAGGGCCTGACATGAGATGTGTGATATTTTCACTCACATAATTGTTCTGTCAGTTCCTAATTGATCTTGAAAATGTTACTTATCTCTCCAAGACTCAAGTTCTTTTTACAGACAGGAAGTATCCAGGAACAGAATTAAGTACTCATTGATGAACTAAATAGTTACACGAAGGACTAGTGTAGTATTTTCTTGGCTAAAAGTAGTTACTCAACAATTATTTATTAAGCCATGGACCTAAAGGTTGTTTCAGGAGACATGACTATAAAACCAAAACTGGGGAGGGTCATGTTGGGTCCTAGGACATTAAATGTAAGCAGGGGTCTCCTTTTAGGACTGGCAACATCTGCACAGATTTAAGGGAGTTACCTCCCGTGTTTTGTGTTTCGGGTGCCTAACGTGCCTGTTCCCATAATTCAGAGCCACTTACACCTCTGATTTCTTTTGCCACATATTTCATGCATTGAGTGGATTGAGAAACAGAGACACTACTTACCACGACTTGGACAGAACATGGAATCGTGACCCTATCCATGGATCCATGGGAGTTCCCAAGCTTCGGTCCTCCAGCTCAGTCTTTTCAAAGATTCTTTCAGAAAATAATGAGCATCCCCATCGCAGCTGCTCGGGACAGAGCAGCTGAGACCAACAGCTCTCAGGTAGAAGCTGTGCTCAGGTACGGGAGTGAGGCCAGGAGGGGCGCATTAGGCTGTTCACAGGTGTTTCTGCTCTCCTTTTCCTCAGAGGTACATGGGAGGATTGCACTTTTCTGTTCCCCCACTTGGTCAGTGGGATATGAGCTCAGGTCTACACAAGCATTTTTGTTACAGACTTCTCCCCCCTGCAGAGTAATGAGAACACTTCAGATGGCACAAGTGCCACTGTGTAGGCCAGAGTGAGGGCGTGAACCCAGGGCCATGGCTGGAAATAGAGAGTACATGAAGGATCAACCCAGGGGTAGATGTGTGACAACCTTCCAACAGACTACAGCAATGCGTGCATGTGTTTAACAACAGTTTTACTGGTATAAAGGATATCTACACAATAGTCTAGAAATGACATGTACCTATTGATACAAAATGCTTTGGTTGATGTTTGCTGAGGTTTTGTATCTGTAATCAGCCCTATGGTTCCAATTCACAAAGGAGTGTGGTTCCAACTCGAACATTGGTGAATATGTTCATTTCTGTTATGTGAAGGTGGAACAGTGAAGATTTATGGCAGAACTTCACTCATTTGCCAACAAGGTGAGTGACTTTATTTCAACCCCCTTACATTTGCAATCCAGTATACATTTTAAATACTAGAAGAATACTGTCTCCAGTGGTTTTTTTTTTTCACATTGTTAACGGTTGCAGTCATGACCCACCTTTAAAGTGAACCTGTGTCACAAATATCTCATCAGTTTCTTAAATCTAGAAAAGCACAAAAACAAATGAATAAATCAGACTCTAGTTTGTAGCTTGTATTGATTTCAGCAGTGTGTGAACATCCACTATAGGGCTGAGTCCAACACAGCACCACCCAGGTGAAGATTTAGTTAGGAGAATGCAGTAATGTGTGATTAAAGAGTTTTCTTACCACACAGGCACAATGATCATAAATACCTTCAAGGCATAAACCATATTATATATAATAATGTTATAATATCAGTAAAAATGATTAAGGAGTGACATGTAATGAATTGTTATTAATATTTAACTTTTAAAAATGGCTGTGAGTGACAGCTGGCTCAGAAATTTTCTAAAAAATTAATGATTGGCTCTCTGAACCCAGTAAAAGCTGGAAAGACCTTACGCTATGAGCCATTTAATTTGAGGATTTGTTATCATGTTACTATTTAACCTATCATGGCTAAGTCAGAGAAGAGAAGTAAATGCTATGAAGAATAGCATCCAGGTATTAAAAGATTAAGGAGTATTAGTATTTGATACGGGGCAGGCAGAATAGTCCTTTCTGAGAAGATGACATTTGATCAGTGACCCAAAAGAAGTGAGGAACTGAACCATGCAAATATCTGAAAGAAGGTATCTCAGCAGAGGGAACAGCAAAGGCGAAGGGCTGCTGGGGATTTGAGGGACAGGAAAGGAGGCCTGTGTGGCTGGAGCAGGGAGCAAATGATGAGATGGGGTGGGGAGTAAACAGGCAGCACTGCAGGGCCCTCACCGGGCCGGGGGTGGGCTCGCCATACCCAGACTGATGAGACTCCTGGAGAACCTTTTTCTACAAATCCCAAATCTGTTTCCCAGGCATGGTAGTCAGCAGGACAAGTGGAGGGAACTCTGTCAAGGAGGCCACTCTGGAAAGGCCTGGAGTCACTGTCTCCACCCTGTTTCCCCAAGGTGAGGCTGCAGATGGCACAGGAGAGGTTTCTGACAATTCTGAATCTATTTTGATGATGGATGCACAGCTCATGGTGACTGGGAGCATTTCAGCGTGAACACAGAGACCGCTTTCATATTACCTGTATGTTTCCATGGGAAGCTATATCTGTTCTAAGCTCAGGGGCCAATTCAGGTGGCCAGCAAAGCACTGAGAAAGTGGTTAGTGGGGCAGGAGGATGAGGGTGGAGCCAGTGGTCATTCCAGCAGAGGTTGGTAAGGAAACCAAATTAGACTCTGAACAATGTTCAGGAGTATTTTCCAAAGCAGGGTAGCACATCGTCAAGGAACATTCCAGAAAGCTTGCACCCTTGTGCTGGGGCAGTTGTCACAAACCATATGCAGAACTAGGCATTAGAGTTCACTGCTATCACCACCTGCCTACAGGACTGATTTGATCTCAGATAACTCTAAGAAAGAAAGGGAGGTTGAGCACAAGAGTGCCTTCCCATTAGACATGGATAGGCTAGAGAGACATAACTGGGCAGAGATGACTCTGAGCTCGTAGTGTTGGCCTCTGCCTTCCTCCTACACTGCTCAGCTATGCCCTAGAAGTCCCATAAGATGACCAGAAAGTTTCATTCTTCTTCTACATCTCTATCATTGGTGTTTGTGTTGTCCATCTTTACCAGGTTTTCCCCTGGAGACACTGATTCCTGGACGTCACTATTGATCCTGCACCAAGTGCACCCTAGCATTTGTGAGCAGGGTGATGTCTTCCTTATTCCTGCTTATCACTCCAGACTCTCTCCTTCCTCTGCTGGAGGGCTCTTGCCACCAAGTCTTCTGTGTAGAGACTCCTGGCTGTGTCCTTTACTTGTAAGGATGTTGCTCTTTGTCCCTGGCCCTCTTGTCTTCCTGAAGTTCTTCTGTTCACCTAGGTGACTTCTGTGCTTCATGAGGACAACCACTGTAACCACCAGGCCCCTAAGCACGACTTCCTATTCTCCAGTGTCCTCTCTTTCACCCCTCTTAAGCTGTATCATCACCTGGCCACACCTTGGACCTTACCATCATCCACCTGAACCAGCAATTCTGATTCTTCACTGCTCTCCACTGCTTCCCAGGAGCCAGGCAGCTCACCCACTCAGCTGTTTCCACGAATGCATCCTTTGTCCTTTCTGGGGCCTCTGCTAATATGTTGACTCAAAGGGGCAACTGACAGAGGGATTGATTTGGGGAAAATAAAAGCATTTCTGTAGAAAACAACAATAAGTGGTTGAGAAATATTAGCAGGATTGTCTGGCCAATGACAGCCTTGTCGAGAGTGACCTTACTTATGTATGGGGGATGGGTTCCTCCTCTTGCACATCTCCCAAGATCCATTTGTATTCAGCCTCACTTTTCTAGTGCAGTATAACAATATCCAGCACTCACTCTTGGGCAGCAGAAACTTGTCTCAGTGTTCTCATGTTGCAACTGTCTCAGAAATTCTAGCTCAGGAAAACTACCTGGCTCTAGAAAATGGTCTCTTTACTGACATCCAACAAATGGGCACTGTCTGAAAAAAACCCACACACTGAGATACATCTACAGCAATAAATCACTCCTCATCCAACAGTTATTTCCTGGGCACCTGCACCTGTCTGAAGTTGTTCTAGATACTGCAGGAACAAGGGGTTCCCTCATGCCACTTATGTTCTGAAATAAATCTGCAAGGATAGTTATAAAATATATGTAAGGATATCTATAAATCTGTATGTGAGAAGTTGAAAACACATGCTATGAGGAAATGCACATGTTCATAAGGGAGAAGCTGCTGTTACACACAGCACACACAGGGAACACCTCCCTTTCTAGGTAGCACTCCAGAAGAAACCACACAAGAATTTCCATTCCCCTACAGTAGTTCCTCCTGATCTGTGGTTCTACTTTTACGGTTTCAGTTACCTGTGGTCAGCTGTGGTTCAAAAATAGTATGTGCAAAACTCCAGAATTAAATAGTTCCAATTTTGTATTCCATTTTGTGTTTTTGTATTTCATTTTGAACAGGGTGGTTAAATGTCTTTAATTACACTATGCTGTATAACTGTTCTATCACTAGTGTTGCCAGTTTCTTACTGTGCTAATTCATGAACTTTTATAAGTACAAACGCAATGGAAAATACATAGTGCTCAGAATGTGTTCCCAGCTGAGTTTTCAGCTGTCCACCGGGCCCTGGCAGTCAGCACAAAGGGCATCAAGGCGCTGGAGGCCTTCTGCTGTCAGCTCCTTTTCTCAAGCTTGTATGTGTGTAGCTCTCCACTGAAGATGAAATGAATTTTTAAAAATGTTGAACTTAATTTCTTCTGCCATCTGCCATTCCATGGAGTGATCAAAATTTAATCTTCATTAAATTAAGGTCCCAATCCTTAACTCTCAGAGTATTGCTGATGAGACCCCTAGTTACTTCCACACCCACCTCTACTCCACGCACCAGAGATGGAAAGGGTGCATTTGCACAAAGCCTACTTGCTGCTTGCTTCCTCTGAGACATTCTTGAGCGGCCCCCAATGCCCACTCACATCTCTGGCTCTTACTCTCAGAGCTCAGTTTCAATATTTCCCGACCCTGTGTACCTTCCCCGTCACTTGATCCTGGCTGCACTCCTCTGTGTAACATTTGGTCCGAGGCCAGTATACAGCTGGCACTTGCCAGTTTGATGGTATCAGGTTGTTAAAACATTGAGTTACTCCTTTGCTATCATTAAGTAGCTATTGTCACTGCAGGCTCCACCATAGAGATCTTCAAGTGGTCCCAAGTCTCTACCACTCCAGTGAAATGCCACCTGCCCAGAGACAATGTCCGTATTACAGCTATTAACATGGCATAATCTGCAAAATATTTTAACACAAACACACCAAAGACTTGGTGAATTTTTTAATCTCTCATTTAATGCTTGTCCTTCCCATTGAACTCTTTGCTCTTTCAGAGCAAGTTCTGTGTCTGTCTGATTCAACATTTGACCCCAGCACCTACACAAAGCAGGGATTTGACATTTATTACAAATGATTGAGGAAATGAATCTGGGAGTGACTGTATACACACACACACACACACACACACACACATACACACACACACACACACTTATACACACATATATCCTCACCAGCCCCAGCAACCTGCCTTGATTCATTTACACATGTGCTCATGTGAGCAAGTGCTCTGACACACAGGTTCTGTACCTGGCCATAAGTCACACAGCAGTGCCCATTGCCTTGTACCTTGGAGGAAGTCCACACCCTGGCCAGGGGTGAAGTCTACTTAGAGGACTAGAGAGGGATTTCACTATGCCTGCTGCAGCCACTGGGCAGGCATCACCACACTCCTTTTTCCCCAGGCTGGTGACAGTGCCCAGCCAGTAAGAACCTCTGTGACAGGCAGAGCTGGGAGGGCTTGGGGGAAGGGACCTAAGAGGCAGGAGCATCACTCCCAGGTCTAGAGCATCACTCCCAAGTCTACCTGTGTCTGCTTCAGAGCCATGATTGTCAGAGGGACAAGCTGACCAAGAAAAGCCAGGGAGACTTCCTCGGAGACTTCTCTGTGATGGGAAAGAGGAAACAGGGTGTGACCTGGGAAGGGACACTGGACCTCCGACACAGGTGTTGGTGACCAGGGACAGTATTGTTCTCTTTCCTCTTCCTGGGTAACCATGCCTGGGCCTTGGCTGTTCACTCCAGCTGACAGCAGGACTCCCCGATGATGGTGATCCAGAGCTCTCAGGAAGGTGGCAGCACTGGTGAGTTGACGATCCCTTGGCTGATGAGTCTTTCTGAGGGACCAGATTGGAGCCTTGGGAACTAGTCACAAGTCCTGCCACACCCTGTGTCCTTGTGCTGACAGGAAAGGCAGGAGTCCTGCGAGATAAAACAGGGTCTCTCATGAGCGGCCTCTGCTGTACCACACTGGCCTGGCTGTGGCCAGGGCGACTCTCGGCCCCGCCACCCTTTGCCATGCCCCTCATGGTCCCCCATACCTCAGCTCCTGAGGCTCTTGTTTAAACTGGGCCCAGCCCTGGAGAGCCAGCAGCAGCCAGTCTGGGGCTGAGATCCTGGTGCAGGTGGCATTGCCTCCCACATGGCTGGCATACACATGACTGGGAGCATCTCAGCCTGGAGGCGCCTGGCACCGGGTCCCCCACTGTTTTCTCTGGGGCTCTGTGACCCCACAGGAACAAACCAGAAGTACCCGGATGAAGGCAGCACACCTCCCGAGACTCAGCACGCCCACCTCACGCATAGAAGGCAGAGCCAACACCCAAAGGAGTCCAGCTTGGCCACTGGAAGAAGCAGCTGCTGAAAGGTCACACATAGGGACAATGTAACCCCCTGAATAGCCAACCACTGAAGCACATACTCCAGGGCTGGGGCTCAGCAGCTGAATATATTTTGAAGAGAGGAAAAAAAAAAGACTACAGAATTTAAATGGGTTCTAAGTGCACAGGAGAGGTAATTCAGTGTAGACATTCCAAAATACTTGAGACATTGACATTCACAGCTTGATTCTATGCAATACTTCTACAACATTCTATCTGGAACTATTGTAAACACCTTACAAAACATTCACTTCTTTAGTCTTTACTACAATTCTGTGTGGCAGACACTATTATTAATCCCATTATACAGATGATGAGACTGTGGCAAGTTTTGTAGCTTGTCCAAGATCACACAGCTACTAAGAAGCAGAGATGGGATTTGAATGTGATCATAAGGTGTGCAGACCACACCCTTCTCTGTCCCGGCCAGACCACCCTTTGCACTGAGGCTTCCTGATTCCAAGTCACACCTGAGAAGCCCGGGCCGGTGGTGCTGGGTAGGGCCACCAGACAGGAAGGAACTCAAGGCTGTGTCTGAACTGTTGGTGAGCTTAGTGTGCAGAAAGGCCTTGGGTCAGGCAGGAGGGCACAGGAAAGACACAGACTCCAAATAACTATCTTCCCAGGTCATAGGTCAGAAGGGCTGAATGGACTTAGCATAAGTCAGAAACTTAGGGACTGGCTTCCTGCATCTCAAAGGAAGACCATTCTGTCAGTGTCATCTGAAAGAAGACAACCAATGTCTTCCTGCAGAGCTGGATGGCCACCTTGCAGGCCTGGAGAGGGGAGATAACCATCTTGTCCACAGGTAACACTATTCGAATCCTAGGCTCCTCTGATAGCAACAACCTTAAGTACCCACTGCAGCCCGCAGGACACACTACAGGGAAGCCAGTCCCCAGCACAAACACAACTTCTGTACAAATACACCTTCCAGAGACAGGCAGCCAGCTAAGCTCCGGATGGCAGTTAGCAGAGACCACACTGAGAGGAGATGGAGAAGCAGGACGTAGGATCCTGACAGGAGCAGAAGCCCTGAGGCAGAAGTGAGAACTTCCAAGGGAAAGTAGAGCTTTCCCTGATCTTCCATGCAGATGGCTTCTGGACAGTCCTAGGGCCCAGCACTTTGCAAGAGAAAAGAACACGGCGTTTTCATTTGTTCATGAACTCGTGAAGGTAACACATTCACTGAGCACCTGCCATAACACTGTGCTGTGTGATGGGGTAACAGTGGTGAGTATGTGACAATGTCCCCACCCTGGTGGAGCTCAGAACCCAGCACAGATCAAGGATCTTGGGCCTCAGAGACCAACTTCCTTGTACTGAAATCTTGCTTCTGATTTGCCCTAGCTGTGTGATCATTCAGCAAGTCCTAGCTTGCTGAGTATGCTTGCATTATCTACAAAGCCAGGGATCCTATCAGAATTGTTTAGTATTTAAAGCCTCTACTTTAGCAGAAGACATACCAGCATTAGTGTTTGTAGTACTCACGATTCTTAGCTGCAAGCAACTGAAATGGATTCTGGCTGATTAAACATAACAAGGAGTTTATTAACAGGCTAGTGGGCAGTTCATGTAACTGTGGGATATGCCTGCAGAACAAAGCTACAGGCCATGCTTCGGGAAACAGGGCCTGTAAGAGTGCTGAACCTGCCCACCATCCCCAGCAATGCCATCTCTGGTTCAAGGATTGGACCTCCCAATCTGGACTGTGCAAAAGAGCGAGTACGCTCAAGAAGCATGGGCAGGCAGAACAGGACAGTCTGCCGGAGCCTCCGCCCAGGCTATCCATCACATCCACACCGGCCCTCTCGCCAGCTGTTATGGTTTATATCTAGATGCTCCTAAAGTCTCATGTGCTCATAGCAAGGCTTTCTCCAGGTGATTATATCATGGGTATGGGGTACTTGTCAGTGGGTTAGTCCGCCAATGAGCTCATAGCTAAGTGTGACTTGGGAGGTGAAGTCTAGTTGGCAGCCACTAAGGGCGTCATCTGGAAGTCTATCTCCTTTTTTTTCTCCCCTGTTCTCTCCTCTGCTCTTTACCCGCAATGTTAGGAACCGTTACTCCTCTGCCATCCTGTCCTGCCTTAGAGCCAGTCAACGACGGACTAAAACTTCTGCAAGGCCCAAGCAAAAAGAAACCTTTCCTTCTTTAAGTTGGGTCAGGTATTGTGATCCAGCCACAAACCCGTAACTAAGATACCAATTCTGTGAATCTCTGGTAGAAATGCCCTGGATGTATCAAAACTTCCCCGCAAAGCTGACAACACAGAGGTCTCTCACACACATCTCTACATGTGAATTTCCCCAGCCCCAGCATAAAGCAGTTTCAGGAAGGCAAGAGGTGTGGAGAGGGGGTAGGGTGCCCTGAAACTCCCTGGGAAACTGTGAGGGGCAGGCTCCCCCCGAGGGGTGGGACCAGCTGGGAGACGCAAAGCGGGATAAGGCTGCCACCAAGTGGAAACACTGCAAATCACAGGAACACCTGTCTAACCCGGCCTCCCAGCACGGAGAACTATATTCTCTTCTAGGGCCTGGGAAATAAGCTTTCCTCCTCCTGAACTGCTCATGAATTGAACTGTTTATATCTGATGAATCCCAAATGAGGCAATGTGACCCGGGACTCCACAGTGTGCATCATGTTTTCATGGAGTAAACAATTACACAAGGACATTAACATTGCTATAGTGACTCTCAATTGAGTCATTTGATTGTGTACATATAGAATCCTTTAAAACACCATCTCTTGATCCCCACAGCAAGTCTATAGTGGACAAATATATTTCCCTGGCTGGTATCCATTTTCCTTTCTACTCTTAGCAGCACTTTGATTTCCTTTGTGGAAGTTTCCTTCCACTCCCAGAACTTTTACAGAAACTCCTAACATAAAAGAAGCGCTATGAGAGCTCCTGAGAAGAGCAGTGTTGGGGCTCCAGGTGCCGCCCAAAGGGAGAAGGCTCCTGAGGTTAGAACTAACAACAGAAAGCAGAGCAAATCTCGTCGTAGAGCCCACAGGTTCTCAGACTGACACGCCGGCCCTTTTCAGTTCCCTGAATCAATAAATCTTGTTCCCCTTTACTGAAGTCATTTTGACTTGGAATTTTCCCTTTAAAATCCAATACATTAGCATGAGAAAGTAGGGTATTGTAAGGACCTGGTCCAAAAGTACAACAGTCAAAGTCAAGGGGACAGAGTGCATATATTCAGCACTACATGCCACTCCTGTTTGCTGATTTCGCCCTCCTAAAAGTCACTTGCTGGAGACTCAATGGGATGCATTAGGAAATTACATCTCTAGGTGGTAATCTGTCCTGAAAATGGAGCCCTTTTAGATCTCTTATTCAGGAAACCCCGGAGAGCTCTATCGCCCCTTCCACCATGTGAGGACAGATAAAAAGGTGGCCATCACCAAACCAGAAGGCAAATCCACCCCTCAGAGGCCCTTGACCAGGTCTGAACTTCTGTTCTCCAAGGCTGTAACAAATAGATTCCTGTTGTTTACAGAACCCACTCAGTTTCACAGGTTACTTTTGTAATAATCTCCTAATTAAGACATTGTTTTAAGAGTTGGATTGTGAGTAGGCACCAATAGATGTGATCCGGGCTCACCTTTCCTGATTTCCTTGTGGGGATGCTGCAAAAAGCTACATGGGACATGGTAGTTCCCCAAAGAATTAAATAGATATTGGGCCGAGGAGTTAGCTCAGTGGTTCTGGCTCCTGTCTTGCAAGTGCAAGGACCCGGGTTCGATCCCCAGTATCCACATACCATACTGGGCGTGGAGACTCACCCCAGCAGCAACCAGTACCACATACCACACTGCCGGGTGTGGGGGCTCACGCCTGTAATCCCAGCACTCGGCAGGCAGAGGTGTAAGGATTGCTGTGATATGAGTTTGAGGCTGAGCTCAGGGCCAGCCTGAACCACAAAGTGAGACCCTGTCTCAAAAAAAACCTAAATAAAAAAAAAAAGGAATTAAATAGATATTGGCTGCATGACCATAGGCTTTAGATTGGGTGGCAAGGAGGGGGTACCATGGAATTGTGCTGTCAGTTTGGTTCACTGGGTAGCACGTTTCTCGGAACTGTCCTCCTCTCCACTCTGCCCATCATGACTTGCTTGCCAGGCAAAGTCCTACTTCACTTCCCTTTCCTTTTGGGTAGTGTGCAAATCTTTACTGAAGATTCTGTACCTCAGCTTCATGTCTGCAGCTCCTCAGAGCACAGAAGACTGTAAGCTCTTTGGGGTCAGTGTCTGCATGTCTTCTCATCACTGTCTTCACGTTCTGACTCAATACTCTCATCGCCAGGGAGCTACTCAGTATATTTGCTGAATGGATGAGCCGGTGTGTGAATGAATTAGTGAGACTGGGTTGGACAGGACTTTGGGGCTTTATTTCCCTGAAACTTATTTTGGAATCATATAAATTTAAAGAAGAGTTTCAGGTATAGAACAGAGCTCCTGTTGCCCTTCTCTTAAGTTTTCTCAAATGAGTATCCGGGAAAGGTTTATCAAAACTTACAATTGCATTGCCACAATATTATCAACTAAGCAAATGTTCCAAGCACTTCACCAGTTTTTCTGTCAATGTCTTTTGGTGCCAGGATTGAACCCAAAGCACTATGCTATGCTCATTAGTCTTCTTCAATCCACAGCAGTTCCTCAGTCCTCCCTTGGGTCTTTATGACCTCGGCCCTTTTGGAGATACTAATCAGTATCAGTATTGTAGAATGTCCCTTGATTTGTGCTCGTCTGAACCCTCTATTGGAAGGGTAAGTAACTCTGGAACCTTGGAATTCTGTATGAGCCTCCTGTCCCTCAAATCTTGGAAGCAAAGCAAATCCTACTGCACAAGGCTAAGGTTTCTTTATAATTTCTAAGTGATATGAACCACTCCTTAGATGAGTGACTAAGAACCCCAAATAAATGATGAATCAGGGTCAAACATCTCTAGAACCTAAATTATTGACATTTTAATGCACTATCCATAGAATCAAACTCAGCGGCAGCGGCAGTTATACAAGAAGGCTTGGCAAACACAGGATACACATTAGGTGCTCAATAAACATTAAGTAAGCACAAGAATGGCTGACCATGCACATTCCCTGGCCTTTCCCCCCAACTGCCGCTGTACACGTATATCTTTCATGCCACACGGTGGCAGTGCTGCTCCACACCAGGCAGTGTGGGCCTCACTGTCTTCCTGACACTCAGGGCCCAACTTCCGCTTCCTTTTCGGGCAAAGAATCTCATGATGCACAGTAAAGTCTCCAAAGAGAGATGTTCGAGTTGCTCTGCTTTCTTAATGAAGTGCTTCTGGCTATATGATTACAAACAACCTTTCAGAGGTGGGGTAGCCTGTGAAGCACAGGGCATTCCTGAACGTGGTTTGTATAGTCACAGGGCCAGGGTAGGGCGGACACACCCAGGCCAGCTATGACTGTGGAGTTTGAAACAGGTTCTCTCAGGAGGGATGGACACAAAAGATCGTGTCCTGAGCGGAGCTGCAGGAAGTTCAGGGACACAGACCGGGACCCCAACTCTGCTCCACCTCTGACAAAACGCTTAGCCTCTCTGGTGGTATGTTCTTGTCTGTGAAATGGGAATAAGGCCTTAAAGGACCTTGAGATTTAAATGAAATAATGCACAGCCAGGATTGAGCACTGTGCCCAGTGCACAGCAGCTAGGAAAGCCTCCCTCTCTGCTGACTGCCGTGGTGGCTGTCACTGATAATCAGTGTCACTATTGAAGCCCAGAGGTCCCAGGGACACTCTCAGCACAGAGGGACACACAGATAGATAAGTCTGAGAGTGCTTCATGACGTCTCTCACAAGGGAGGCCCCCACAGAGCAAGGCAAGGATCCGACAGGCTAGCCTTTCAGCTGCTGTATTTTGTTCATTTGTTCATTTTTAATGAAAGGTTATGTGTTGAGGGGGATCAAATGTAACTGCTGGATTCTTTTCAGGGAAAGAAGAAGCAGAACTACGCTCCTTTATTTTTTCCCACACTCGATCTTAAAGCCTAACTTACATCCAAGGAATCAAAGCTCCAGAAGTCATGGTGAGGAACTGTCCCTAACAACACTTGGTACTGGGCTCCTAGGTTCAGGCAGACCTGATCTGTGCCTTTTACTCGCAGGATCAAAGGGAGGGTTGCTTCAGCCTCACGCAGTTATCCTTGGGAGTCTTTTCACGTCTCTCATAAGCTTATAAAATATGACTAATGAGGAAAAGCAGAGCTGGGATTGTTCGCACAAAAGACAGCAAAGTAAAAAACAGAAGAGATGGCTTATGAGAATCTCAAAGTGTCAGATTTACTGTACATTGGAAAGTAATCAAATGTTTTTACTGAAGATATAAAAAAAGTGAAACTTTTTAATGTGGAAATTGCAGAAATATGGTTTACAAATTCCCCTAAGGGAAGTACATCGGAAATACAAGATGCCAATGCTTCAAAAGTGTGGTTTTCCTTACAGTTTTGAACATACATGAGAACACAGACACTGACCCTTAAAGTGTAAATCACAATGATCTTAGTCTATGTAGGCTCACACGTGAGGTCTCTGGATTTTATCACGTAGCCAAGTGACGAACATGTGGGCTGAGGGGAACTCGACATGGTGGGCCGTGTCACGCTGCAGGAGCAAACAAGTCCATTGCTCATTCTGTGTGTCCTCACAGGCAGACAGGCGCCTGTTCTGAGCATCCTCCCTCAGGGATGGGCCTCCCCTGTCATGTTGCTGGATCCAAGGAGGGAGGGCATACTCTCACTCTTAAAGGCTTCTGCCCCATGCTCTTCACTGAACTCTACTACAGCCAAAGCAAGTCACTGGGCTACAGAGAACTGAGGCCCAATGTGTGTCTAGGAAAAGGAAGATTGAAATCTCTGTGGATAACTCAGTGACTGGTTTACGAGGACTTCTGGCATTTTAAAGTAATCAGTCTGTCAGGTGAAAAATCTATACCACAAAGTATTCTGTGACTGTGACAGTGTCTGTCCTCCAGGATGAACCACAATGGGAGGCCCGAGGCAAAAAACAAAACAAACAAACAAAAAAACACACATTCTCATTCCTTTTCTATCCATAAGAACATATATTAGCCTTCTAAGCAAAGCAAGAGAGTCATTCCTTTAGTCACATATATTCATTTAGCTCCAACTAAACGCCAGTGTAGTAAATACAAAAACAAAATAAAGCAAAATCCTTCCTCCAGTGAAAAGAAGTCAGTTCTCCTGCTGGGCCGTCCTGTTGGGTTAGTCTAGTTATCCTGCTGGTTTTATGACTGAGGCTTGATGTGAAGTCTGGGCTCGACATACATCCATGTGGGAGTCACCAGATGAAAGCAATTCCTGAAGAAGCCATCAGCCCAGCAGTCAGAGGCTGCTCAGGGTTTTTGTGCCAGCCCGACCCAGGACCAAATGCTCTTGCGGCTGCCTGTGCATGACTGCTGCTCGGCTGGCTTTCGTCCCCTCTTACCTGTCTTCGCTTTGTCCTTTCCTTGCCTCGCCCTCTTCCTAGGGCTTCCTTCCTCCCTCGATATCCCACTCAATCTCTACTCTTGCCTTGAACATTTCTGTTTTGGACACACAAGTTTCCTGCCTCTAAATCCCCCTCTGCCCAGCACCCTCCCTCTCCCTCAGCTTCCACCACACTGTGAAAACATGCTCATGGCTAAGTAGAGCAAGTGAGCAATGGGTCCTTCTGGTTGTAATCTGTAAAGGTCGTGTGCTTATTTGTTACTGCACCATGACATGTCCTCCTCCTTCCCTTTCCCGGGCTCTGGACCGTCTCATGTAATTATTTATGCATCTCTGTTTCTCAGGGGACTATGAGGTCACTGAGGACAGAGTGCTCATGGCTCAGAACCTGGTCAAAGCAAACTCTCCACCAGTGTCTGTGGACATTTCTGTGGCAGAGAAGGGTAATGAAATGATCAAAGACACTGGAGCATACGTATAGGACAGTGATCAGAGCGAGGAGGCACCAAATGGGAATAAGATTTTGAGAAGAAAGAATATAATTTCTAACTGTAAAGAAAATGTTATTCATTAGAATCTTAATTGTCGAGGTTTAGTGTCCAAATTGCTCTATTGTTTAGAGTCCAATGGATAAAATGCATTTAGAAATCACCATGTGTTTTATTTCAAAATATTAGCATTTTGATTGTGCCAGTAGAACAACATTAAGACTATTCAGACTTAAGATAAAAAAGGATATATGTGTTAAGAGAACGGTAGTGGAATGAACAAATAGTGCCTTCTATATTGGTTAACATTAAGTATGCCTTGGAGTGACAGAAAACCCCACAGAATAGTGCTTTATAATAGTCCCAGCTTCTGCAATGTGTTGGGGTTAAAATGTTCCTCACCTAGAAAAATAGGGGTTGGGCCACCCAAATCCAGTACAGCCATGTCGAGGTCACCCTAGCTTGTAGTTTTCCATCCTCAGCAAACTGCTTCTACCTCATGGTCCAAAATAGCCAATGCAGCTCCTGCCATTGTACCTGCACTCCAGCTAAGAAGAAAAAAAGAAAGACGAGAAAAACAGAATCTTCTTCCAGGATAATTCCCAGAAATGACACCTATACATTTGCTTATGTGTAACTGGCCAAAACATAATCATATGAAAGGAAAGCTTGGAAGTACAGTCTATTCTAGGTACCTTGCACTACTAAAAACTAGAGGACCTGAAGAAGAGGATACACATTAAGCAACAATGATCAGTGGACCCGACACGTGCACATGGGTGAATCATAAGCATTTTGAATGTGGCTCATCCGGATGCCAACCTGATTCTTCTCCAGTCTTTTTGGCCAGTGGAGAGCCACAGGCTGGCTTGAGCCAGACACAGTGTCACCGCTGATACTTCCCTGGCATCCATTCTCCCTGCAGAATGAATTTCAAACTCACCTCTCTCCCCACTATCAGCAGCTTCCCCTAAGTTGTCTCCTAACGTTCCTCTTACCTGCTTCCAGATTATTCTGCATATGACACTGAAGGATTTTCTATGGTCTTGACTTTCTGCTTTTCTACTAAAACCCCAGAGAGGCAGCCCACAGTACTCCGGATGAAGACCCCAAACCTTCACACGGCTTTCAAAGGCCCTGCTGGGCTGGGCCCCTTCATCGTGCTCAACTCTGATCCTCATCCTCAGTCTCCTTCCTGCTGGCCCCCATTTCTGCTTCCCTCTTCAGGAAACCATCAGATAAGACTTCTGAGCTCTAACGTTAGACTTTCACCATATCCTCTGCTAGTTTCACTCCTCACCTTTTACTTCATATGACCCTTATCATCATGTGAATTTAAATGATCATTTGATGGTTTCAGTGTTAAGCTCCTTGGTCTGAGGATTAGGTTCTCCGTGCACCCACAGCCTCTGCAGCATTTAATAAAATGCCAGCACTTTGTCACTCAAGGTGCTAGGGGATGGGTGTTGCTGCAGAGTATCAGCCTCGGGACTGCTGACCAGATCTGCATTTAGGCAAGACCCTCAGGCAACTCCCATACAGGGTCACCGGTCAGGGACACTGGTCTAATGGACACTAACCACAGTACTCCTCATAACAGTAGCATTTACATGATGTTGATGATGCTCCAGGCATGACCTGTATTAACCCTGTACCTCTCACAGCCACCCTGTGGGACAGATATCACGTAACAGTTCTGTTCACAGGTGAGGCAGCTAAGCTGTAGAGGGATTAAGTAACCTGTTCAGGCCACACACCCAGCAGTAGTAGTGTTAGCAATACGCAGGTGCAGAACGATCTGGAGTACCTGGCACAGTAGAAAGTGCATAGTAGGTGCTTAATGACTTTTTAATAAATGCTAACAACTGGATAGCTGAGATCTGATCCCAGGCTGAACAGCTCCAGATGCCCTGCTCTGGACCATGCAATGTGTGACATATATTTGTCATGTTCACCCAACTAGCTTTCCAGAGCACCTGGCACATGTTTGATGTAGGCCTGTGTAAGAGTTATTTGTAATGTTAAAAGAGCTTCGGCCTTGTGCAAGCTTAGGGAAGAGAAGGCTAGTGAGCCTGCAAGAACCAGGTCTCCTGGAATGTGCTCAAGGCACCAGTTTGCTCTCAGAGTTTGCTCACTCAAGGAAACGGACCCCTCCTTGAGGGACCAAAGGGCAAATGGTCACATCTTGACTTCTGGGAAGGGCTGTCCCCGCTTCCAAAACCCAAGTGTGGACTAAGGAAAGTTCCTAGCATGGAGCCACTTCTGTTCAGAGCCCACACAAACTGAAGCAAACAAGCTGTGCTGTGCTGCAAGGGAACGCCATTCAGGAGCACTGTAACGGACCACCACCGCGGGGAGCATGAGCTCAACATTACTCTGAACGCTGAAACCCTCCCCGCTGTTTATCCGTGTTGAAATGTCACCGGTGCTGTTTTGCTGGAGTGGTAATGTAATATATTATATATATAATATATATTATATATATTATATATTATATTATATTATATTCTCAAATTGCTCTTGTACTATCTTCCTACTTTATTTTCATATATAAATAAGAAAATTCTTTATGTTCGGCATTTCTTAGTTTCATTTTGCGAACTGAGCCTCAATTCTGTTCAAAGGGGCACCCGCTTAACACGTTTTTCTCCCCTTTGTTGAAAGAGCCTTTCACATATGACGAAGAATTGTGCGAATGTCACTGGAGGCAGGTCTCCGTGGAACTTATGTAAAAAGGTTTGGTGAAGAGCAGCGGCTTAGGAAGTGATTTGAACTGTCAGCTCCCAATGATGAAAAAGGGCCTGAGATTGAAGGCCGCTTTGGTGTGCTCAAATCCTGACAGGCCAGAGAGGAAAATGGCATGATATCAATAGAAAAAAGCCAAAATGTCACTCGTTCATGCCCTAATTTCACTGTAAGGTATTTGATATCTTTCTAAGAATCCCCAAAATGTAGCTGGCCATGCAAGCCTGGATCACACATAAATTCTATCCCCGGGACTCCTCGGTCCCTCTCCAAGAGATTTCCATAAAGTACCTACAAGTCTGACAAGAAGTCCTAAGTAATTCTGAGCGTCACCTTCATCTTAAAACTTTTTCCAAATCCGCTTTTCTCCTGTAGTAACCTAGAGCATTATATGCTGAACTTTTGTTTATAGAAACAGACTGGAATTTCTAGAGGTGTGTGCATCAGTTCAGAGGGTGAAGGTCTGTGACCTTTAACTCATTCTGTCTTAAACTAAGATTCCCTAGATATTCAATAACCACTTATTCCTAGGCTCCAGGCACTTTCATCATAAACCTTATGAAAAAGTGCCATTTTTCTGTTTCATAAAGGAAAAAATAGTAGGTCATGAAATTGTCTGAAGGCCGTACACTTATGAATACATAAAACTGGATTCGCATTCACGACTGTCTTGTAGTAAAGGGCAGTAAAGACTTTAACCCTGCGGGCGAAGATACTAAGGCATTGCGAAAGAGATCCTCTCCTCTCCAAGAATTAAAAGAGGCGTGGACGCGGTGTTGCTTCGGCGACCGCGCCGCGCTTCTTCCGCTCTGCGAACGACCTGGGCCCGGAATCCCCGCCCCGCGCCCCCGCCTCGAGGCAGCCACTTCCTGTCCGGCCGAGGCGCGTCAGGTCAGTGCGGAGAAGTGGCGCTGGGTGTCGCTTCGGAGCTGGCCTTGGCCTGGCCGTCGGATCGGAGCAGCGGTTGCGGGACTGGGCCCGCAGGTGGTACTGTGCGGGCTGCTGGCCGGGACGCCCGCCGGGACGCGGGCGCGGTTGCCTGGCAACAGCGCGGCCAGCCCCCCCCCCCCCCCCACCATCCGGCGCGGCGCAGGCTGCGGCCCGCACGTCTCGGCGTCTGCCCTGGCTCGGCGGCCCGCGGAGGGTGGCCGGGCCGCGGGGATAGTCTCGGCCTCCCCTCTGGCGCGCGTATCCCAAGACACGCTGACTCCAGTGGCTTTGTTGTCCTGCGTAAGGATTGTTGGCCGGGGAAGTACCCATAAAGATCATTCGGAGAAGTCCCCGTGTCACAGATAAGGCGCCTCACGCATCACCCATTTCGGGTCTTGTGCTACCCTCGCCCCCAGATTGACCCCCCCGCAGGTTTGCATTACCGTAGCCTTAGCACTGGCGAGACCTCAAGCCCAGAAGAGTTGTGACTTTAGCCAAGGTCACACAGCCCATGATGGGTGGGGATGAGGACCCAGAGGCTCAGAGCAAGTAGCTCCCAGCTTGCTGGTGGCTGATCTGCAAAGCGAAGTTACCAGAGGACACCGCTGTACCTATGCGTGAATCAGATTCACCGGGAGTGTGACACTCCCAGGCTTACTGACAGAGTCCCCGGTAAACTCGAGGCGTCACTGTCGTACAAGCTTTCTGCATGACCTTTCCGGTGTATGGATGCTACCACTAAGCACACCGCGTGGCCTCTCAGCATCTGTGAGGTAGTGAATCCAAAGGACCTTGGAGAGGATTTGAGAAGACATCAGGAACCCGCTGGCACCGGGTTCTAATCCTTACAGCAATTTTCAGCTTCTCTTTAGAAACAAGCCAGAGGCATATATTTTAATCAAGCAGAGACACTGAGAAGCAAACCGTCCCATTTCTGATTACCTGTTACATTGCCAGGCCTGAGCCTCTGCGGAGGCCAGTCTGAAGGCCAAAGCGAGGTGTCAGCATCCTCCTCCATCTCTGGCAACCTGTCAGATGATTTTCTCCTGTTCTCCTCATGGCAGGTCTCTGAATCACAGTGGTTCGTGTTGGCTTTGGAGAAATTATCTGCAGAGCAGTTTTACCAGTAGAGAGAGGGCTGGCAGCGTTCTGGGAGAATCGCTACAAATGAGGAGTGTCCCTTGCCCTTAAGCGGCAGCCAGACTTAAATAGATCTCCTTGCTGTTATTCGTGACATTTATGAACACAAATCTGTCTCTAAAATAATCACTCAGCTCTTAGTCGTAGAAGGCTAATAATCCTGACAGTTGTTTAGCATCTTATTATTAATCTCATCATTTATGCTGCCTCCCTTAGGAATTTGGCCCACCATGGCTGATGATCAAGAGAGAGACTTGCAGAAATTTCTTAAAAGTGTGGATGAAATCTGTAAGTACCAGTAAATCATGAACAAACTGAGTTCTGCTTTGGAGAGAAGGAGTGGCTTCAGAGAAATAACAAAGTCAGTTCCTGAGTGTCCGACAGGTTTATGACTTAAGAAAAAAAATGTAATTGAATTTACAGAAAAAGCATATTGAGAAGTAAGTTGCAGCCTTAAGGTAAATTTTTTGGCTGTTAATTGATATTACAGAAGCTGTTAATATTCTGATTGGTATTCAGGCGGACAACTTTTCTCCATATGTCATCCGCTTTCCTCTTAAAAAGAGTAGCTGTTTCCCCACATCCAGTGAGCTAGCCACTGCCTTTTAGGGAGGTCAATCAAGAATCCCATTGATCAGTCTGGGATCCTTTCTGTTTTAGCATAGAGTCATTTCTGGTTTTGATTTATACAGAAAAATCAAATTGTATTCCCTCAAAGTCTGTTAGGTTATATGGATGGCTTGTGATTATGGTTCTGTCTGCCTCTCCTGAAAGAGCCATCCCCAGTCCTAGGTGGGACCCCGTCAGACAGTGTACTCAGACCCTGTACCTTACATTCAAGAGATCCCAAACCGGTCAGACCTGTGCAGACTTCAGGGAGCTTGTCTGAAACTAGCATCAAACAAGCCAACTAGCATTACATAGCAAATAGAAATGCATTACAGTGCTGCTTGCTGCCCACTGTATGGGTACAAAGAATTTTAAAAACAGTTTGGGTAAGCTCACAGGGATACATACTGGTGTGTCCTTCCTGAACCAATCTGTATGAGTTCTGGTCATGGCCCACAGCTCACACGGTACTTCCTGTGATGTTAGCCTCCACCTGTTTGCTCAGAGCCATGCTAACCTGCTCTGTATAGTTCCAGTTTTTCAGCATTCAGGCCGCTGAAGCAAGCACATAGCCACCACCCATTTGCTAGTTACTTCCATATCTTAATTGTAACCTGGGCTTCTTTTCAGAACCTCAGCCTCTACAGCCAACTGCCACATCCACCAAACCCTACAGATACCTCGAAGTCCGTGTGTCCCAACACTGAGTCACCACCTCTCTCTCCTCTGCCGTCCCCCTGCATCTCCTGCCTTCCCCTTCTGGACCCAGGGTGGCACCATCAGCCATAGATCCCACAGTCTTACCTGACTTCTCCCCCCTCTCCACCCCACACCCAGTCAACTTCAAGTTTGGCCCCTGCCCAGCTCCATCCTCTCCAACCCTCCCTTTGTTCTGGTTCCTCTCAACAGAATCTCAATAACCCTTAATTGTTGTTTTTGCCACCAGACACATACTCCCCACTGAGTAATGTGTCTAAAAATGCAGATCTGGCCCAGACACTTCTCTGCTTGGAATCCTTCTCAGTCACAATAAATCCCAAGCTCTCTGGAGTCCCCACATGACTTCGCTGTCACCTCTTTCACCTCCTGCCTCACACTCGAACAACGGTAAACGCTGGGGTTGCCCACACAGACCCTGCTTTTGTACTCTGAACTTCCCCTGCTTCTCCTTCTCTGTGTGGCTTTTATCCGGGCTTCGGGTCCACTCAGGTGTCGTTTATACCGGCGTTAGCCAGCAGCACTTGCTGTAATGATGGAAATAAATTGAATTTTTCTCTGGACACATGGCTGTTGGACATTTGAAATGTGGCCAGTGTGACTGACAACTAAATTTCTACTTTTACTTCTCTTTTTACTAGCGAAAATTGATATAGCCCCATGTCTATGTAGTCTTTACATTCATTCTTGGGTTGTGGTGGTGATATTTCTAGGTATCGTATAGTATGGTAAAAGAGTACCTATACTTCATTGAGGAAACATTTTAAATAATTTCACAGTGGCAAGAAAAAGCAAAATCTATTCTCTTAGGAACTTGCAAATATATTATTATTAGCTAGTCTTATACTGTAGAATAAAGCAGGAGAACATATTCCACCCATTTGAGTGAAAGTGTTTTTCGGCCAACAAGTCCCTATCCCCAGCCCACAGATACAGGTCACTGCCAATGTACATTGCTTCAAGGTGTTATTAAGTGAAACCAGGTAGTACTCGTCTTTCTGTTCCTGGCTTATTTCAGTTAGCATAGTGTTCTCCAGGTTTATTCATGTTGTTCAAATGACAAGATTTTGCTCTCTTCAGAAATGAATTCACTAGATCATGTGCTAGTTCTGTTTTTAATTTCTTCTGTCAGTAAAAACTTCACTTAGAATCCCCAAAAATCTATCAAAACTATGTGAGCCGATCATGGATAAAATTATAAAATTTAAAGTGATCCCAATTATCAAAACTGGAAAACTTTGAGCAACAATTGAATAATGTACTATTAGATTATAGCACAAAATATAAAATAAATATCCTTAAGTCTGTACTTATAAAAATATATGAATGAAGGCCTGGCTTGGTGATACATGCCCAGAACTTAGTAGGCAGAGGGAACAAGATCACTCTGTATTTGAAGCCAGTCTGGTCAGTTTATTCAAGGCAAACCTAAACTACGTACAGAATCCGCTCAAAAACCAAACCAAAAGATAAATAAATCATGGAATAAATAAACAAATAAATGAATAAGGCCAACCTCCCATCCAGATAAAGTCCAAATAATTGATATGAATGTTACTACTTCTAAGGGGGGAAATCATAATCTTCAAACCTTTTAAAATGAGATGTATTTAATGACTTGCCTCCAAAGAATAGCCCAGTATGAAAACAGAGGTGAGGAAAATGACTTCAGAGTGGAAAAAAGCAAACAAATGTGGCCTTTGATAAACAATCAAGGTTAACATCATTTTAAGTCATGCTGATAGCATACATCCTTGAGATTAGTAGTGTAATCTTGCTCTCTGAATTCTATGACATCTTTTACACCATAAGAAATGTACAAGGTAAACCTAAATTGAAGGACAGTCTCTAAAATACCTGACCATTATGCCTCAAAATTGTCAAGATCATCAAATTGTCATAGCCCACAGAAGCCTAAGGAGGTGTGACTAAATGTAATGTGATATCCTTGATGACATACTACAACTAGAAAGGGATATTAAAGAGAGACTAATGAAATTAGAGTCGATTATGGAATTTAGTTAATAAAAATTTTAATTGAAAAACATAAAAGAACATCTAAATGAGTAAAGATATATTTTTTCATGGCTAGGAAGACTACTTGTTAAAGATATAAATTCTCAAATTATTTTATATAACTAAATGGGGGAAAAACAGAAAGCTTTCCCTCTACAATCACAAACATGGCAAAAAGGTTCACTGTCACCACTTGTATTCGATGTAGCACTCAAAACTTTAGACACTTGGGTAAGAGAAAGATAAAGGATATACATAGGAAAGGAAAAAAAATCAAACTACCCTTATTCACAGATGACATGATCCTCTACGCAAAAGCCCCAAACAATTCCGCCTAAAGACTCCTAGAACAAACATTCAGATTCAGCAGTGTATCAGGACACAAAATCAACATGCTCACTAAAGTGTTGTTCTACACCACTAATGAACTCATAGAAAGAAATTAGAAAAGCACTATCATCTACAGTTGGAGCAAGAAAAATCAAATATTTAGGAATTAACCTAACCAAGGAAATGAAAGAAAGACCTCTAGGTTTAAAACTACCATATTCTAAAAGAGAGAGAGAGAGAAAGACAGAGACAGAGAGACAGAGACAAGGACATCATAAAATGGAAAGCTATCCCACCCATGTTCCTGGAGAGGAAAAATGAATATTGTCAAAATGGTCACATTACCAAAACTAATATTTAGATTTAATTTTAATCAAATTATTGAAAGCATTTCTCACTGAACTAGAAAACATTAATTCAGAATAGCAAAAGCAATCCTAGGCAATAAAAACAAAACTAGAAGAATCACAATCCCAGATTTCAACATATACTACAAAGCTACAGTGATGATTAAAAAAAAAACCAGAGAGAATGGCATTGGCATGAAGACAGTCTCAGAGAGCTGGATCAATCCCAGGCACATCCAGCTGTTTGATCTCTGACAAAAGGGCCAAACACATACACATAGGATGAGAGATAGCATCTTTAATAAGTGGTTCTGGGAGGACTGGTTACACACATGCAAAAGATTGAATCTTGATCCATATCACCATGTACCACAATAAAATCAAAAGGAGTCAAAGAAATAGAAATAAATGAGTATATAAAATGTTCACTCTACTGGAAGATAAAACAAGTAAAATTCTTGAAGTCATAGGTACAGGAAAAGACTGTTTGAACAGAGTCTCAGTTGCGCAAGAAATGTTGTCAAGAATCAGTAAATGAGATTGTATCAAATTATAGAATTTCTGTATAGCAAAATAAACAATGAATAGAATGAGGAGACAATTTATGAAATGGGAAATATTTTGCCCAGCTACTCCTCTGACAAAGTCTAATAGCTAGAATCTACAAAGAACTAAAAAAAAAAAAAAAAAAACCCAGACCCCTCCAAATAAAAGAATCAGTTGAAAATTTTGGCAACTAAAATTAATAGACATTTCTCAAAAGAAGTACAGATGACAAATACACAAATAAATTGTCGGCGTCTCTGGGCATCAGGAAATGGAACTTAAAACAGCATTGAAATTTTATCTTACTCCAGAAAGAATAGTTCTATCATCAAAAAACCCAGCAGTAACAAATTCTGATGAAGCTGTGGAGGAAAAAAACACCCTTTTACATTGTTGGTGGGAATATAAACTAATACAGACACTATCAAAAATCACTGTAGAGATTTCTCAAAAAACTAAAACTAGAAATTCCATTCTACCTACCTATTCCTTTTTCTTGGTATCTTTCCAAGCAGGAAAAAGACATCTTAACACAGTGATATATATATATATGTATAGCAGCCCAACTCATGACATCTAAAGCTAAGAAGTGGCCTGTGTGTCCATCGACAGATGAAAGGATAAAGAAAACATGTTATTTATTTGTAATGCACTAATACTGTGTCGTAAGGAAGGATCAATTTGAGTCACTTGTAGAACTGATGTACCTTGAAACCATAATGTTAAGTGAAGTAAATCAAGTATATAGGCTTAAATATTGCATAACTTCTTTTATATGAGAAGCCCAGTGTATAAATAATTTTTCAATGCAAAATAAAAGGAATACCATACGAAAGAGAAAGATAGATTTTTTTTCCCCACGTAGGAAAGGTTTTCCAAGACAGAGGGAGAGGGGAGAAAAGGGAATGGAAGGGAAAATTAGAAATTTAGTTTTGAAGGGGATGGGGAGTTGAGAGATATTTAAGACATAGAGATATATTTAGACAAGAGCTGGGCAAGTGGGAGAAGTTGAAAATATTGTCAAGATGAGATATTTAAAGGGTACTCTAATGTTGTTGATCACATGAAACACAGTGATGAGACCCTGAGTTCAGGAATGAGCAAGTAACCTCATACAAGAGGAGAAACACTTTTTCTCCTTGTTGTAGGTTGCACAAGTGGACATGCTCAGAGGCCATTCTGTAGGTTTGATGGTGGAAAACTGAAAGAGCTCCTTCCTCATGTCATTCCTCTCCTGTCTGAATAAATAAATGCTCGAGCTCTCTGGTCATTGGAGAAATGCAAATTAGATTGCAGAAAACATGAAAGACTTTGGGAGAATAATAGGATGCCATATCTAAGATGTCATGCCTGATGTGACACACTGGACCTCACAGACATCCTGTTGAGTTGGCACCAGTTCCCCAAGGCATCTATATGTCTTTCTCTGCCAGTACTCAGAATTTGTAATAAAGGCCAAGCGAGATGGAGGGTAAGATTCCCGTAGTGTTAGAGTAAGGTGAACAGATTCATCTGTTGGTTAGAGGGGGTGGAGGGGTGGTGAGCAAGGGAGCTGGGTATGGAGCGGGGCGGCCTCCAACCGACAGAGCACAGCCTCTAGGTAGGCAGCACCGTGAATAGAAGAAGAGGGGTTAAGGGCCATTGCTTTGTGATGTCAGACCTGCTTGTACTTAAACATACATATTTGTTTTGAGCACAAGACCACAGTCTCTTTTTGAAAAAGATTTTTTGAATTCATTTTTATCAGTAGCCTTCAGGATAAATATCTAGCTCCTAATAAGCTCTACATAAATTATAGTTGAATTGAATAATGACTTAAAAATCTCTTAAGGCCCAGAGTTAAATTCTTTTGTAGCTTTTCCCAGACAAAACAAATCCTATGTTTAATTGTCTCGTGTTGGTTCTAATTGCCCTGTCTCACTTTCAGCTGGCTTGTTTCCTTGCTCTGAGATTTTCCCCATTAATTTTCTGCAGCATTCTTTCTAATGAATGGAATCTTTCCTTTGGAAGACTTGTTTGATTGATTCATATTTGATTTCTCCTCTAGCCACTTTAATTCAGGAGATGAATTCTGATGACCCAGTTATACAACAGAAAGCTGTGCACCAGACAGAAAAGAGACTGATGCTGCTGGAGGAAGTTCGAGAGGTGGACGAGTGCAGGACAGTCATGAATAAGACCGTGATAAGCCCTCCACAAGCTGCTGTAAAGATCTCCTTTTCTGTTATGAAGTTATATAAGTAGACATCCCAGAAACTTGCTTTGAGGCAAAAATTTAATTCCAAAATGTCTAAGGAAGCTGCAAAATGGTCATTTGTTGCTCAGATTCACTAGATTTATTTTCCATTAGGAAATTTAAACTCTGATTTCCCCCTACATTGGTCTATCTGGGTCATCTTTAAACAGCCCTATGGGTTTGTTTAAATGAATATTCATTCTGTCTTCCTTGTGTGCCATATTTAAATTGTATCATTAAGGTACCATTCTACTGATTCCTATTTCCAGTGTATACAGCTCCAGCTGGGGTCCCTTGACCAGGTCAGCCTCAATTCTGCCGACTTGGCCATGTTGTGCCCATAGTCAGATCTAATATAACACCAGGGCTTGGAATTTTGGACCTTTCTGCATTGCTGATTAGAAGAAATGATCCAACTCCTCATTTCTAATTGATTTGCCTTTTTAGTATAAATATATGTTCATCAGAGGGTGATTTTTGACATTTGTTTCTTTGTTTTTTATAATTACCTGTGTCGTGCAGAATGCAGATGAAATAAAGCCAGGTAAGGAAAGCATTTCCCTTCTCAATGTGTATTATTTACTTAGGACTAGGTTTTATTGTCTGTGACTTTCAGATTCTTAAATTTGACCTTACAAGCAACTCATGACCAGAAAACCACTGCTCCCCCACTTCTAGGACTAGGGGTCATAGGGACTGCTTTTAGAGACTTTTCTCTCCAATGGTACCTCAGTCTATGAACACTTTGGTATGTGCTTTTGTTAATGAATTCTCCAATGGGTGACAGACACGACCAAAGCCTTCTTTCCCACAAGGACAAGAATCCTGAACAAATGAAGTTCGTGAACTGAGGCATCACTGTGCTTTCTCCTGGCCAATCTTTTGTCAACTGAATTCTATTATTCTGTATCATCCAATGTACTCTGAGCTACTCAGGTATCTAGATATTTTCTCTCTTGCTCAGCTTTGAGACTCATTATGCTAAGTGGAACAAAAAAAGTCTCTCTTCAAAGAAAACCTCTTTTAAAAGACATAATTCAAATTTGAAGCCTAATCATAGCCATCATGTATAATAATACATTACACAGATTCCATTTAATGTCAAATTAAGAAAATGTCATTGTTGTCGTCTCAGAAGTGTGTACGTGCACGTGTGTGCCTGTTCCTCATTGTATGTGCATGAGAAGTGTGGCTGGAAGCTCAAGGTTTCCTTTCTTCTGCATTTGAGCTACAGGGCTGATTATAGCCTGTGGACTTTTCTTCTTAATACTTGATATTACTCTGCTATCAGAGGTCTTCTTGGCAGCTGTGGAGAAGGATGCAAAGGAACGAGCCAAGAGAAGACAGGAAAACAAAGTCCTAGCAGATGGTAATTGTCTACCTTTACTTTTCAGTAGCTGAGTGACTTCAGGCTGAAGAGCTCATAGGAGCTGTGTGTCAGTGTTTGAGGATACCAGGCCGTAGTCTCACGATGGGCCTGTGGCTGTAGAACCTGGTCAGGCAAATATCATCAGTAGTCTGTTCTCTGCCCCTCTTGGGATGAGCAGTCAGCTTCCTTCTAAAGCATATGGGTGGGCTTAGTGGATCTGACTCCCACTTCTGCTTGTGAAGTATGTCAAAGTGGGAGTGATGTTCCCCTGGCTGCCTGAGGCACAGATCAGGAAGTGAGAAAAGTGAAAAAAGAATAAACAAGATGGAGGAGAAGAAAGAGAAAAAAGAAAGACACACTCTGTATGTGTGTGGGGGTAACATACATACCTCAAAAGAATGCTTTCAGTATCGTACATGTCACAGATATGAATGATTCTACCCATACTTAGTAGAAAATGATATGACCTTCCTTGCTGCTTTGTTTTTTCTTCTAGAGAAACATCATTTATTATATAATCCATTGTTTGATGGTGAAAATCTTCCTGAGAGAATCATTCTCATGAAAGGAACATATTAACACTATAGAATGAAAATCACATATAATTTTTGTATTAGTAACTCAAGCATAAATGAGTGTTTGAAAATAGTTATTGCATAATGGAGTTCTGCTCTTATTTTTCAGTCCTCTCTAAATTAGTATGAGGAACTCCTGAGCCTAGTTATGCCCCTCTCAGCATTCAGATCTCCTAATGTGGTCCTCTCTAGACCTGTCAGTATCTAATAGAGCATTTGTCAAAGCTTTGAGTATTAAAATTAGAGTTTTTAATGTCATTGATAAAGTTGAAGAAGTCTCTTACTGAATGTAACATCTTTTCCCCTGTTCTTGCACATAGCTGCCCAGAGCCGCACATCCTTGGGTTTAAAGAATTTCTGTCTTTGTCATGGATGTGATGCCTCGGTCTCTTTGGCAAGCTTGAATTGATTCAGAACCCTGATATGCAAACAGTCACTTTCTTTGAAAAGGTCCTTAGAATGCTTAGGATGGGTTTGGAGAAAGCGGTCCTGAGATATCCGCAGAGAAATGAATGACAAATGGCTTGTGGGTTGGTGGCAGCTAGGACCTTCAGAGTAGAGTTGAAAAAAATTGAAGAGCTGCAGACTGGAAGAGTTTTTTACTCTGAGTCACCTGGTGGTTTTTATTCTCATAGCTCTAAAAGAAAGGGGGAACGAAGCCTTTGCCAAAGGCGACTATGAAATGGCTATCCTGCTCTACAGCGAGGGCTTGGACAAGATGAAAGACATGAAGGTTCTGTACACCAACCGCGCCCAGGTCAGTGATTCTTATGTGTACACAGAATTTCCTCAGGGAACAGTTGGAACTAAATTTGTGAAAACAAAGACGAGATGAGATGGTACCACTGGAGGGCTATAGGCTCCCCATAGGCTCCTTTGGGGTGTAGGGGAACTGATTTGCATAGAGCGTGCACCCATTTCCATGGTAGGAAAACTCCCACTATGTTCTGATTCCAAGCTACCAGGATGAAATCACTGAAGGAGGATGAGAGAAGAGCTGCAAGTGCTTAGCGCTCATCGTGGTGTGAGTGAGCTACAACACATCACTGATGGTGACCAGGTAGTTTTGTGTGTTTATAAAGGAGAACACAGAGTGAAATGACCCATAAGCCTTTGGAATTCAGCCACCACTCGGTATGTCCAGCTTCCTGTCAGCGACAGACTACAGTGGTAAAGGCGAGTCTCTGGAATAGTCCCTCTCCTGTTGCTAGGATAGAATTCCTGACATACTCAAAGGAGAAAACATGTATTTTCATTCATAGTTTCAGAGGTTTAAGTCCATGACAGAAAGGCATGGTGGGAGATAGTTTCTCATCTCATGACAGCTGAGAAGCAAAGAGAGGAAAAGAGCCAGAAAGAGGAAGGGACCAGGAATGTACCCTTCCTAATTATGTCTCCAGTGACCAGTGTCTTCCTACCAGCCCCTACCTCCTAACAGCCTATTCAGTTATGAATTCATCAGCCGATTAACCCACAGATGAGGTTAGGTCCCTGATGATCCAGTCACCTTCTAAAAGATCTACTTCTGAATATTTAAGCCATTTGGGGACATTTCTTTATCGAAATCGTAACAATCTCCATGCAGTTTCTTCTTCATTGTGTCACTTCATCTGCCTGATTAAGATCCTGTGACTAGATTTAAACGGGTAGCTGATGAACCAGTTTCTCAAACTGTTGAGTTTCTAAAGCTCTTTCTTTCAGTTTTATATCACCTGGGGTCCCAGTTTCCCACAATGCCAGGGAAAACCCATTACCCATAGTTCTCCAGTGAAACAAGAATGTCACCTATGGCCTCATCTTTGGAAAGCAGGTGAGGTTTTATGCGCTATACATATCTGCTGCTCAGGCCTGAAGAAATGGCAGATTCGTTGACGTGATTATCTGATGATGAGGACCTGTCAGCAGGACCTGTGTGAGATGAGCTTGATGCCATGTCATTTACTAAAGGGAGAGGCTACTGCAGAGGCCCCGTCAGCCCCAATCACCGTAACTCAAGTTAAATGTCTGGCTGCATATGCTGAAGGGAAGCATCACAAGCAAGAAATAGTACCTGAAGAGGCAGGAGAGTCCAGGGAGAGACAGTGATTTCATTATAAATAAATTCAGGCACAGTCTGACCTCATTAATTTATACTTCAGACGCCCCCAGTTCATGTTTAGGTTTCGTTTGCCTACCCCCATTTGTCAGAAAAGTTTTCTATATGGAGGTAAATTAATAAATATAATGGCCAGAGGTCAGTTTGTCTATATTTTATCACCCTAGTGAGATTTATAACTTAAACTTTTTGAGGGCAAAAGCTATTGTTTATTTTCCCTCTACTGCTTTGTTTGAAAGAGATGTTCAATACATCCTTGCTATGTTATATAACACTAAAAACATAACACGTTAATTTAAGTAGTTAAACTTCTGCTGACAGTTCAGAAGAATCATTTAGATATAACTAATTACTTAATAATTATATTTTCTTCTTATTGATTACCAAGACTGGTCTACAGTTTGTGTCTACAATAGTAGCTGTACCTACTATTTCTTGTTCAGTCTGGTTACTTTGAAGTAAAACTGAATTGCTTTTAGAGTGTTACATAATTCAGACTTTTGTCTAATTCAGGCTGCCCCTAACCCAATTCATCCAAATTAGTTACCGTTTTACTGTACTCGCTTTTAAACAGCTCTCTGATTAGTTCAAAAGAATCTCTCTAAGGATGAATGTGTATAAATATAAGTAAATACAATAAAAATCTTCAGGGAAGCAATTTCCCCCAATTTTCCCAAAGAGAAAGCTCATTCTAAGACAAATAAAAGCTGAATGTGCTGCCTGTGTGACGAGTCATTTGAACTGCTGTTTTTGAAATGCCTCCCATGTTTGCATGTGGTGGTAGAAAGCACTTAATAAGGACCCTCCCAACTGAAGGCTGCTTGCGAAAGAAAAAGCCTACCCTTTCATCACTTTGCTTTTTCCCTGGAGCTAATGTTATGATCAATAGATTGCTGGTGTAATTTAGACAAATCTAGAGTTTAATTGCTATTTGGAAAAAGCGTCTCTTCTGAAAACTTAGAAAAGCAAGAAAGAACTGAGAAGTTATAGGGCATTAAATACAACCTCTGGGGAGGAAAGAGAACCAAAAAAAACCAAAAAGATTGTGTGGAGAAACTATTGAGTCCTGTTGAAGCAGATATTGACAGGGTGTCTGTGTGTCCTGGGTCAGTGTTTTGTCCACTGCCATACCCCCCAGAATGTGCCTGATCTTGACTGAATCAGAAAATCTTGGCTACAGTTGTCCAGAAAGATTTCCTCCTCATGTCTCCTGACTTTCAAATGCAACCCGGGACCCCAGAGGAAAGGATGGTATTTTAGAAAGCAGACATCTTAAAAGAGCCATCTTCAATTCGTATGGAGCCCTGGTTAATGAACGTGTCACCTCTCGGTTCCCTTCCTACAGTGGCACAGAATGGCGTAGCAGAAATTCATTATCTGGCTACAGCTTGCTCCCTCCTCACTTTGGTTGGATGCTTAGATTCCCATGAGTTACAACACTAACCCTATGATTGGATCTTCCAAATACTTCATCTTACTGTGAAGAATATCCAGTGCCTTGGTATAGTTCTCATCATGACCAAGCCTGTATGTGGTGCTGGACCTATTCCTGGTGACCGATGAAACCCTGGAGAAGCCACTCATCCTCTTGGTACTTGGTTTTTCTTTCATGCATGGAGCAATCACTGCTGCTTCTTAGGAAACTTTCCAAAAGAAGGAGGCTTAAACTCTTGGTGAGAATTTATTGGTTATTCACTGTAGCCAGTAACTAATGAGGTTATAGTAGCTATTGCACCTATCTTTAAACAGTCTTTCATTTTTTGTGTTGGAAGCTTTAGCTGAACTAAATGCTCAGACCCATTTAGTTTATGTGGAGCCCTGATACTGTCTAGATATAAAATGTCCCCTAACGTCTCATGTATTTGAGGTGGAATTTTTGGGAGATGACTGGGCCACAGAGATACTGCACTCATCAGTAGATCTGACCCATTAATGAGTTGATTGCTGAATGTGCTGCCAGGAGACAGGCTCTTATTAAAGGAGGTAGATCTCCGAGGGCATGACCGGGTGAGGCAGGTTCTTGTCCCTGGCTCCTGGCTTCTTTCACTCTGCTAACTGGTGTACTTGGGTGAGTAGCTCTCCTCTGCCATGCCCTTCCTTCATGCTGTTGCTGCCTTGGAGTTGGTCAGCCATGTGCTGAACTATCTGAAACTGTGAGCCAAAATAAACCTTCCCCCCTGTAAGTTGCAGATATCAAGTATTTTGTCCCAGTGATGAGAAAGGGACTCATAACCCCCACATTCCGAGTTGCTTCTCAGTTTTCACGATTTTCCTCCAATTCCAGAGGATTCTAAAAATGTACCAGACATTTGGTGTTAAGGGCCCATGGTGCTGGCCTCTTGAATATCAGTCAGTTTCCTGTATTTCTTCTTTTTTGCTGGGATTATGAGGACAGAGCAGAACTTTTTTCTTACCTATTTTTGGTAACATTACCAAGACATAATTTATACACCATATAATTCACCCACTTAAAGGGTATAATTACTGGGTTTTAGTATAATCACACAGTTATGCAAATCACAATCATCTCTGAACATTTCCTCATCCCAGAAGAAACTCCGTATCTGTCTTACTCACTTTCTAGTCCCTGGGACACAATTTCTGACACCAGCATTTTAAAGGAGAACAATTTGTTTTGGTTCCACATTCTAGTAGTCTCAGTCCCTGTGCTGTCGGCTGGCTCCAAGGCAAAACAGAATGGCAGAGGACAGCTGCTCCTAGCATGGTGGAGGGAAAACAGTGGACGTCAAGGAGAGACCTGGGAGGAAAGATACCCTTCCCGGTCACACTCACTATGACCGCTCTTCTGAGCAGATCCCACCTTTTAACAGCAGGTCAAGTATAAGCCCCCATAATCCAGTCACCTTCCCCAAACCCCCAAGAGAAGCTCTTGGGGGACTTCTAGATAGGAACCATGACAATACTCTTTGGCTATCACCCTGCAAACTTCCCATTTCCCCACCCCGACTACCAGCCCTAAACAACCACTGATCTACTTTCTGTTCCCCATATATTTGCCTATTCTAGACATTTCATCAAAACTGAATCATATATTTATCCTTTTGCTTCTGACTACTTTCATTTAGTGTAATGTTTTCAAGGTGCACCTATGTCACAGTATACATAAGTTTTTAATTTCTATTGCTGAATAATTTTTCATTGCATGGGCATACCATATTTTAGTTATATGCCAGTGAATGGAGATTTGGATTGCTTCCATTTTTGATATTACAAGTAACTGTAGCATTCATGTATAAGTTTTTGTGTGGATATGTGGTTACTGTCTCCTGCGTATACACCTGGAGGCAGAATTGCTGGCTCATATGGCAATTCTGTATTTTAACTTTTGAGGTACTGTCAGATTGTCTTCTAAAGTGCCTTCCCAATTTACATTGCTCTGGGTAGTTCCGGTTTTCCCATATCCTTTCTAGTACTTGTTATTATCTACTTTTTTGATTTCCTTTGTCATTGGTATCCTTCCAGAACATTCCCCGCAGATGAGGTTCTGCAGGTTAGCTCTTTTTTTGTAGGTGTGATTAGTGTGCTGAGTACTTGCTGTTCATCCTCCTGGTCCTTCTTGCCCTGCTCTGTGGCTTGGGTATGGCCTGTTGGGGCTGGTGCTTCAGCTTCCCAGCCTTCTAGCTCCCCTCTGGGTTTGGCCAGAGAGCAGAAGAAAAGTGAACAGTAGGATTGAGCTGTTTATTCTCTTGGAGTTTGGTTCTCATAAAGGATGTAGCTCTTTCTCATAGCAACGGTCTCCTGCTTTCTTTACTGCTCTTTCTTCTACCCCTTTAGTTCTAGCCGTGGTTATGTTAGCCCTGGGGTTCTGTGACACCCCTTATCTATTTCCTCAACATCCCATTCTCCTCATGTTGTAAGTAGTTCCTTTGCCATATTCTCTGCAACTTGCCAGTATGAGTGTCACATTTGTTTGCTGCCGGGAATCTGCCTCATCCAGGCCGCAGCCAGGGACTCCTCATCCCTGGTCTGTTTTTTGGCTACTTTCTGTACTGTTGAAAGACTATTTGATGCAGAATTATGTCTGAGTGTCAGCTTCTGTGTCATTACAGGCTTACATAAAACTCGGAGACTACCAGAAGGCCCTAGTGGATTGTGACTGGGCACTGAAGGTAAGAGAATATTTCCTTTCCCACATGGTAGTGTTCTGATTGCTTATGTCAGAAGTCTAGTCCTAAAAGGAATAGAAGTGTTGCCAGAGGAACATAGTAGGAAAGAGCATGGCTCTGCCCACAGAGCCTCAGTTTCTTTGGCTGTAAAATGGGATGGAATATAATTGTTTTGAGGGTCATGATAATGCATATAAAGTTCCTAGTCCATAATATGAAGCACTCCAGAGAAGCTCTGGTATTGATTTATGAAGGTTTTATATTGCAATAACTTCTTACTGCTGTGTTAACAGATGTTCTGCTCCATGCCATAGTGGAAATGCTCCTACCTCTACAGCCCACAACAGGGGTTGTTTCTGCAGTGTTGTCATTCTTCCTCATCCCTTGTGCTTCCCTTCTCCATCTCTGCCAATATGGGAATATACTGTAATATCCTCTATTTATAGAGGAATAATCAGAATCAGAGGAAAGAATTCCTGTCATTCAGCATCAGTCAGGCCTCCGGCCAAGAGCACAACGTCCTACCTGGTGTTCTCTCCCAAATCTACTGAAATAAATTATCCAGTGTGCACAGAAGGAATGCTCATTTTCACATTGCCACGATGACTTCTTAGGAAACTGTTTCAGGTGACTAAATAGTTAACCCTTGATCCACATTCCTGTGTGTTACTTTGCTGCAGGAGGCTTTAAATAATCTAAACTAGCACTTCACAGACTTCTTCACTGATGTGCTCCCAAAGTAGAAAAAAGTAAGCATGGAGCCCTTCCAGGGTCTACCAGGAAGAAACATGAAATTAAGACATACAATCTATCTTAAAAATCCTTGTGAATTAGATGTGATGCTGTAAAGTCTTTATCTTTGCTTTCATATAACAATATTTTAAACAACTTACAATTAAGAGACATTGAAATAACAAGAGAGTGTGGTAAGTGGCTTTGATTCCCTGGGACAGCAAACTCAGCCCTATTGAATGAGCTTGGTCTAAATCTAGAGCTCTCTATCTCTTTCTGTCTCTCTCTGTCTCTCTCTGTCTCTGTCTCTCTCTCTCTCTCTCTCTCTCTCTCTCTCTTGCAACATGTAGGCCACATCTACTTCCTTACTTTTTACTGGGAGGGGAGAAAGGAAAATAAGATTTAATTAGGAAGTCACCTTTGCTTGTGATGGTTCATAAAGACACAAGAGATCCTCCAGAAAGGGGCGTCTGGAGGACCTCCTCTCCTTGTCCTGTAGAGGATGCAGACAGTGGTGAAAATCACTCCATTGTCCTGGGGCCTTTGACTTATGAGAGCTGCACAAAACTGATGAAAGCATCGAGTCTTCACATGACTAGATCCCCTCACTTGCATCATCAACGCATTGGACCATGATTTCTCTGTCATCACTCTGGAAGAGGAGAGGGGCAAGGAGATCCTGTTTGGTTGTTCCAACAATGATGGCAAAATTCACGTTTGCTTCTTTCTCACAACATCCTCATCCATTTTGTTTTGTTTTGTTTTGTTTTGTTTAGGTTTTTTGAGACAGGGTCTCGCTTTTGTGGTTTAGGCTGGCCCTGAGCTCAGCCTCAAACTCACATCACAATCCTCCTGCCTCTGCCTTCCGAGTGCTGGGATTACAGGCGTGAGCCACCACGCCCGGCACTGTGGTACGTGGTACTGGTTGCTGCTGGGCGTGAGTCTCCACGCCCAGTATGGTATGTGGTTACCGGGGAATCGAACCCGGACCCTTGCGCTTGCAAGACAGGTGCCGGAACCACTGAGCTAACTCCCCGGCCCTCCTCATCCATTTTGATCAGTACCACTGTCTTTCCTGTTTTTGGCAAGGAAGCCAAGCCTCTGATGTCACTAAGTAATCTGCATAGGATCACAAAGCTAATGTTGATCTTTCTGTTCACCTGTGCTCTTAACCATGGTATCTCCCTTGAAGCCTTTAACTTCTTAATCCCTGGGTGTGGAGTGGATCTTCACCTGTAGAAGGAACAAATGTCCTTGTGTGGTCTCCAGGGACATCTGTTCTGATCAGCATGGACCAGACTGCAGAGGTAGACCACCCTTGTGCTGATGAGGATAATATACTGGCCTGTTCCCAAATGTTAACTGCAGCACAAAGTAATTAACAGTGAAACCGAGGCAAAGCAGGCCCACTGGAGCTGACATTAAAAAACACTGACACTCAGCAGCCAATCTTGTTAAATGCCCAGCAAGGCTCTCTGCTAAAAAGCTTTGGGTAAACACTTGGAGAAATGTGGAAAATTTCACAAGGAATTCTAAAAGCAAGTGACAGTCAGTTCGATGTGGAAGCCTTAAATTCAAATAAAAAGTTTCGCTCTCTTTAAAAGCCTTGAAAATATCACCAATGAATGCTGCAGACACTCCATAATTAATAGTAATAGTACTTTTGTACCAGTTTAATATTTTTGACACTTTTGAATTGGTAGAGAGAAGCCTACGTGATGGTATTTCAAGACTGATGCTCCTGTCAAGGAAGATAAGGTAGCAAAGCTGGTTTCAGTTAGGATCAGATGCATTTCTTTTCTTGGCAGAATGCTTCCTGTGCAATGCAATACATCTTGGTCTGGAGGCAGGATTCATTGTAGGGGGCTGGTGTTCACCCAGGAAGATCTCACTGTGACGCAGGCCCAGAGGAGGATGGGAGCAGTAGTGAGACATTGCACTGGGGCCTTTCGTGTCCGTGTGGGTGTGCGGGAAGTTGAAGTCAGCCACCCGCGCACTTCACGATGACACAGTAGGCTGCAGCTGTAGCCTCCAGCATGCAGCATGGGTGCACTGGACACTGAGCTCATCTGTGCTGCCTGCTGGGATTTCCTCTTTCCTCTGTTTCACCTTTGGGGAATTGTCCAGGCCCAAGACCCTGTTCCCGCTTTTCTTCTCTCTCTTTAAGCTCTCCTCTCCTTTCATGGCTTCAGCTCTTAGCTCTGCAAATGCCTCTCACACCCTCTTCCCTAGACTCCCCTTCCCCTGGCTCCAGAGCTGTGTGTGGGCTTCCAGCACAGCTTTCGTTTGATTGTCTTGGCATCCTCAGAAACTCTGCATGTCTGGAAGTCCATTCTCCATCTTCCCCATTCCCTGGTCTCTGACCTCTTTTCTTTCTGTCAGTGCCAGCCCATGTTTTCTAGGCACCAAATCCAAGTTTTGCCATCACATCCCCCTCTTCCCTTATCACTTATATTTCATTGGTGCTGCCTTTTTAAATTTTTTACCATAGTTCCAGTGTCTGTACTTCCCCCCATTCCCACTGTCACCGGGACTTCAGACATCAGCCTGCAGTCAAAGTAACTGTCCTATTTCCTCCCTCAGCCCCCTGCCATTTTGTCCTCTGGTTAGGTCTGTGCCTGTGTCCAGACAGCTTGCCTCCACACTTCCATTGATGAAAGCCTTCTCTTGCCTGGCATTCAGGCTCTCCGTGTGGAGTAAGGTCTAGCTCCCCTTTTCTAGCCACATCTTACCATGGAGCGTCCACCTCCCAACCCCTCCCGACCATCTGCCATAGCCCCGAAAGCTCCCATCTGCTTCTGGAAGAGGAAGGATCCGCCCAGGACACATTAGACTTCTGAGCCTGGTCTCCTTAGGTCTGAACTCAGAGCATCTGACCTGGTAGAGTACTTGGCACCTAAAAAGGATCCCATAATGTGACCTAACTGGCTGCCTTGAACTTTAGTCGATGTCTCTATGCCAATCTCTTTCTAGATACCAGGTGCCAGCTCCCCATGTAAATAACATATTCTGAGCCATGAATTTCAATCCTGCCTTTTAAAAGGTGCACCGCTCTTGAACTTAAGTGATGTGCATGTAAGATCCCAGTGTGCATTTTGTGGTTCTTTTGAGAGCAAGAACTTCCTGGGCCCTCCAAGGTGTGCTGGAAAGCTGTTGCTCACTTACCTGGAGTCAGTTCTCTCTCTTCTAATATACCAGTAGTTCTCCAATGTGGCTGCATAGTTACAACCCTTGGAGGATTAAAATTATTTATTCCTTGGCCCTACCCAAGAGAATGATTTAATTGGTATGGGGTCAGGATTTTTATGAGCATCCTGGGAGAATCTAATGCTCATTCACTATTAAGAGCTCTCCTAAAGTAAGGGTTTCTGGTTTGCTTCTTGAGTGAGTCTCATTAAATAGAACTGAAAACTGGCAGGTATCATTAATTTGATAGAGAGCTTACTTGTCCATTCCAGCTTCTCCAGGCATCATTTAATCTGGTTACAATGCACAGAAAAGTTTTAATTGTCAACTCTGGTAGCTGTCCTGAAAACCAAAGCTCTGCCTCCAAACCACTAGTCAGGCAGATAGAGAAGTAGCTAATGACTTCAAATCTTCCAAAACATCTTATCAGTCATTCTCTTTTATGCAGTGTGATGAAAAATGCACGAAAGCGTATTTCCACATGGGAAAAGCCCACCTGGCCCTGAAGAACTACAGTGTGGTGAGTTTTTTAAAGGAACATCAGTGCACAATTAACCAGAGATAGTATGGCTCTGGATGGTTCCAGGGGATAACCAGGGTCTTCCTAGGATAGTTTGATGTGATTCTGCCCTTTAGTATTTTTCAAGGTAAACCTCAGGATGTATCCACTAGTACAACCCTTCCAGCTATTTGAATATCTTCAGCAGCACTTTCTGCCAGGACTTATGCAACTTCTAAAGAGAAAACCCATAAGAAAAGAAAGAAAATGAAATTCGCTTGTAATCACATCACCCAACGTAATAGCTCAAGTATATAAACAAATATATTACATATGGTTAGGCTGGGTGTGGTGGTACATGCCTGTAATCCCAGAACTCGGGAGATAGAGGCAGGAGGATCACCACGAGTTTAAGGCCAGCCTGGGCTACAAAGCAAGACCTTGTCTCAAAAAAACACAAAACACCAAAAACAAAAACAAAAATGATATTACATATTATTAATAAGGCTCTACTGAAGTATGATTCATACACCATGGAATTCACCTATCATCATAGTTTTGATCAAGAATGTCCCCAAAAGACTTCATGTACTCATGAGTAGGGCTTTTGGAAGGTGACTGGGATATAAGGGTGTTGCTGACTTTCTCTTAGGACGTGGAGCCTGGCTAAAGGTGAGTCACAGAGGGTGAGACACCAAAGGCCCATTTCCTTCCCTGGCTCCTCGGTTCTCTCTCTGTCTCTGTCTATCTGTCTGTCTTTCTGTCTCTGCTTCCTGGCTGCTGTGACTTACGCCTCTTTCTTCTGCCCAGGCCCTTTCACCAGGCCGTTTCTGTATGTAAATATCTGAGTAGATCATGGACGAAAGTTTCTGGTCGGTGAGCAAACTAAACCTATCTTTCTTTAAGTTATGCATGCAGAGTATTTTGTCTCAGCATCAAGAAAAGTGACTAAGCCACCTGTGGAAATTACACAATCCATGGTTTTTGGTATATTCAGAGCTATGCCATCACCGCAATCAATCACAGCCACTCCCCTTTCCTCATCTACACCTCAGCCTTAGGCAACAATGAACCTCTGCACATTTGCCTGGCCTGGGACATTTCAAATAAATAAAATTGTATTATCTGTCCTCTTGTATGACTGATGGCTTTCTTTCCTCTTAAGTTTACATGGTTGGTCCAAGTTATAGTATATGCCACCAGCTCTTTATTCCCTTTTATTGCCCAGTAATATGCCATTGTACAGATTAAGTATTTTAGTTAGCCCTTTGTCAGCTGATGAACATTTGGGTTGTTCCCTCTCTTTGACTGCTATGACCATTGTGACTGTGGACACCCATGTGCATTGTTTTAGTTTACAGTTTTCTTGCATCTGTATCTAGGAGTAGAAATGCTACATCATAGGATAATCCTATTATTAACCTTTTGAGGAACTCCTACCTGTTTTTGACAGGCTACAGCTTTTTGAACTTTATATTTTTTTCAACAGTAGATGAGAGACCCAGCCACTTCCCATCTTTTCTGGTACCTGTACAATAAGTCTCAACTTACAAATGGGTTCTGTTCTTGTAAGCTGGATTTGCTCTCAAATCTGACAAAGTGAGTCTTACCTATTTTTGACATAAATGCACACTGTAAAGCATGAAAATACCGAACCACAACCCCACTACTTTTCCTTGTTATTCTGGACATCCTGGGCTCTGATTGAGCACTGCACTACTGTACCCCATCTCATGGTACAGTAAGCAACAGCAGCACAGCTGTGACACTGACACTGTGGGTGCCAGACACGTGAGCTACTTTGGTGCTCACTCATCTATATAATGTGAAGTCTGTTCACAACTGTGAAAGTTCACAACTTGAATGTTTGTAAGGCTAGGACTTGCTGCATTATATTTCTTTTTAATTATATCTGTTCAAGTGAGCATGATCTCACTGTGGTGTTCATTTTTACTTCCCAGATGACTAACAGTGTTCAAATCTTTTCATGTGTTTATTAGCCATTTGTATCTTCTTTGGAAGAATGTCTTTTCAGATCCTTTGCCCATTTTTAAGTGAGGTGTTTTTTTTAATCCTTTTACAGTAAATTGTACAAAATTTTCATATATTCCAAATACAAATTTCTTATCAGATACATGACTAGCAGATATTTCGTTTTCATTCTAGATGTTTGCTTTTTCACCCTCTTGATGGTATTCTTCATAGCACAAAATTATTTCATTTTGATGTAGTCTATTTTTTCCTTGGTTCCTTGAGTTTTTATTGTTGAAAAATGAAGATTTATACCTATGGGTTTTTTCTAAGAGTTTCATGACTTTATCTCACACATTTAGATCTCTGGTCCATGTTGAAAAAGTGTTTGCATAGGTGTGAGTTAAGGGTTCAGCTTCATTCTTTTACATGTAAATAGTTATTGCAACTTCATTTAGTGAAGGGACTATTCTTTCTCCCTTTGAGTGATTTTAATCAGTTAATTGTAAATACACAATTTTCTTGGTGGGTGGTAAGTTGGAGTGTATATGGGCAGATTCTGGAGGGCTCTGGCAGCTTCTCAGAGGGCCTGGGCTCTTACTCTGATTGATCTGCCAGCCACTGAAGGATTTTTAACAAAGACCGATATGATCAAACTTATATTTTAAAGGATTGCTTTGACTTCCCTATGAGAATATATTTTGTAATGACAAAACAAGAACAGAGAGCCAGTTAGAAAAAAAATTGAAACACATTATCCAAACAGAAGTAGCTTCTAGTGACAATGGATAAAATAAGAAGTAATGGGGTCCTGGGTACATATTGATAGTGAAGCTGATAAATTGGATTTGGAGTTAAAGAAATGACTTTGGTGTCCATTCTGCAACAACAGCTCCTTTTACAATGTGACTTTTTTTTTTCTTCTTTTCTTAATCTGTCTTCTAGATGGGCCTTGAACCTTACAGATATCTTTGAACTACTGGTGTTTTGTTTTGTTTTGTTTTTCTTGGTGATTGATTAGATTACACTGTGGGTAGTTCTTATATCCTTTAAGTAGTGCTGCCACACCCTAGAAGTCCCCATGAACCGGAAGCTTTCTTCTTCCAGAAACTTCTTGGCTAAGTTTCTCCAAGGAGAGCCCCTCCTTCTCCCTCTCAAGTTTTCTGGCTAATTCAGGGTGATGAGTGCACCATGGGCCCTTGCAGGCTGCACATTTAACTAGGCAATTGTTTTTCTTACTCCTCAGTGTCTGTCAGCAGAATATCCAGCTTCATTTATTTCCTCCTCCCTTAAGCATATCTGACAAGTGGCCTCCTCCTCTTTCTTAGTGCAAACATCACATCTAAGTTTTGCATTTGCCTTATGATTATTTCTATCCCAGACAGACATGAAATACATAAATTTAGGGTTGGATTTATTTTTCATCACAGTCTGTATCTGGAAACATAATTTTTTAGAATGAGCTTTGAAATAGTACCTACTGCTCCACAGAACCAATAAAGCCTAAACAAATCATCAGATACACACTGTGTTTTCTGGGCCTACGGCCTGTGCCAAGAGCCAGAGGAAGCTGGATTGAATAATGAAGAAGCCAAGCCCTGTGCTGCCCAGTGGCTTTCTTGTAATCACTGTTACCTCCTAAACACTCTTCAAGATCTTGTTTCTGTTTTCCAGTCCAAACAGTGTTATCAGAAGATCTCAGAAATAAATCCCAAGCTGCAGCCGCAGGTGAAAGGTGAGACTGTTCCTGCTAGTATCCTTCCTCTGAACTGCATTTCCCTCCATGCTCTGCCCTGTTGATTTTTTCCAGCCTTCTCTGCCTGCAGCCACAAAGCAACACATTTTCCTTCTCATAAGAGCTACTGCTGTGCTGATGGGCTCATTCCACTCCTCCCTTAGTCTCATCTCTGGCTTTCCCCCTTTTCTCTGTGGCATCTGAATGTAGAGTCTTCTAGACTTGGGGATCACTGAATCTCTAAGGTGGTTTAAAAATTGAGCTTTACACTGTTTCTAAAATTTTCTTACTGAAGAAGTGTTCAGATTATTTGAATGCTCTGTGCTTCTCAACTTCCAATAAGAGAGAAAAGAAGGAAGAAAGTAAGAAGGAACAGTGACTTCTTTTTTTAATTGATTGTAGTGGTACCTTTTCTATACACATCATGGTCACACTCGACACTGAGAATTTGTAGAGGCAGTGACTTCTTGTGGAGCATTGTTGGGTGACTTTTTGTGTGGTGTTGTTGACTGCAAGAGCTTTGTTTGTTTTGCATGTTCCCTCCTTTTTTCTTTCTTTCTTTCTTGTTTTTTTTTTTTTAACTAGAATACATACACCAAGTGGATCTCCAAGAGAAGGCAGACTTTGACGAGAGAGAAGCCTATGCACTCCTGGATTCGGGAAAGACCACAGCTGTGACAACCAAAAACCTCCTGGAAACCCTTTCGAAGCCTGACCAGACACCCTTATTCTATGCCGGGGGAATGGAGATCCTGATTGACGTGATGAAGGACTGTAAGCCAGAGATAAGTGTAACCTAGCTGAGTGTTGTCACGGGGAAAGAAAAGGCTTGGACCTCGGCTGTAAGGGGTGAAAGAATCCTTCTTTTCCTTCTGCCAACACGGACTGAAGAGCTGCTCTAATATACATGCTGAAGGGGGCACAAGAAATATATCCTCACCCGTTCTTCCCTGTCCTCTTTTCAGAGCATGCACATACTCAACACACATGCAGTAAACTCCACACGCATATCACAACACCAAACACACAGTAACACTCCCTATATGGTATGTGATTAAATTTAAAAGTATTTAGCTCAATGGTTCTGGTGCTTGCTTTGCAAGCACAAGGACCCAGGTTCTATCCCTGGTAACCAAATACAACAGTGCCTGGTGTGGTGACATGCCCACCAACAGTCACTACCCCATACCACAGTGCTAGGCGTGGTGGCCCACACTTGTAATCCCAACACTCAGGAGGGAGAGACAGGAGGATTGCTGAGTTTGAGGCTGAGCTCAGGACCAGCCTGAACTATAAAGCAAGACCCTGTCTCAGAAAGAACTAAAAAAAGAAAAGTATAATGAAAGATACATAGCCATTAGTCTCC